>JAPVRG010235139.1:0-12276 GCA_029783565.1 Rhagoletis cerasi
AATTTATTTTTACTATACTAGAATAAATCAAATCTATGTCAAATTTTGATGAATTTTCATGTTTTTCGTTTTTCTCATTTTTTTCGAACAAAACCAAATCAAAAACTTTTTTATGTTCATATTCTTATTTCTGGGTGCAAAAGAAATAAAAAAAATATACGCACGACCCATGTACAAAAATGTTGTTGACCAGTGTAATTTAACCGTTAAAATTTTATTTCTATTTTTTCGATCATTTTTAACTGTTATAATGGAGACTGATTTTTTGAAGACCGATTTAAATCTTTTATGATCGAAAAAATAAATATCAAAAATAAGGATTATTTTTTGATCGAAAAAATAAAAATCAAACAATAACGATTATTTTTTGATCGAAAAATAAAAATCATGATATTTAACGATTATTATCGGTCCCTGAGATTTACTCTTTTTATCGTTAAGGAAATTGATTTATTTTAAGAAGTCGCATTTCTTAAATAAATATGAAATTGTACATATTGTACTATGCCATTCTTGATACAAAAATGTGAGAATTTGATTCTCGAATTTGCCCATATGTATTCATAGGGCTACATACATATGTATATGCTTACATATTCATATAGTATATAGGAAAAGTTCCATAACGAAATGATCTAAAATAATTTCCACTAAATATTGGCAGTTAAATATTTATGACAGAATATAGTTGATTTTATTGTTTGGTTTTTTCCACATTTAAGGGTATTCATAAATACAGACATATCTATCTAAATACAAACATGCATACATACATACATAATACATGCATAAATAGTGCTATAAAATGCATAAATTACAATATTTTAGAAACACAATGACTTTCTAAAATTTAATTGCAGTACGTGTTCTTTACTAAAAATTACAACACATTTGTATATATAAATATGTAAAGAAATACACATGTAACGTTACCATGTTTGTACATATACAGGGTGTCCAAGAAGTACCACGTCAAACTTGAGAAAAAGGTAGGTGGGGGGATGAGCTCCCTGATAAGCACAAATTTTGCAGTTAAAAGTGTCACCGTTTTTTGAAATTTGAAAAATTGTTTTTATTTTCTTTATCAGCATGTAAAAACTTTTTTTTTTTTAATTAAATTCATGCTGTTAAAAAAATACATGAAAAGGTCCGTTTTTTTTTTGAAATAAAAAAATTCAAAATTTTTAAAAACTTTTACCTGAAATTTTTTTTACTTATCAGGGAGTTCACCCCCCTACCTACCTTCTCCTTAAGTTTGTCGTGGTACTTCTTGGACACCCTGTACATATGTATATATACACGTACATACATATGTATGGTATATTGTTACAGGCATTTTTTTTGTTTTGCGATGAATCGAACCGGTTTTATATTACCGATTTATTACTAAATGGTTGTTGATTTGACGCTGCATTATAAAGTCATTATTTAACCTTTCACTAAATGTTATTTTCAGTTTGATAATTTCAGTTGCAAAATGTAAAAAACACGAATTATCATTTTAATTCTCTAAATTGCATGCCCAATACTGGGAGATTTAAGGAGGCATTTTGCTTTGGAAAACCTAAATAGGGCGCTTTTTGAGGATTTTTTTATCATAAAGAACGCCTTGGCCGTTGTTTAGCTGACTGGAAAGATATACATATGTACATTAGGGTGGTCCTTAAAATGGAATTTTAAGTCTCACCCCTCAATCGATAATACCACGGCCAAAGATATCACATATCAATTTTAGTCCCGAATGGAGACGGTTAAGGCGTGTCACACAGGGGTCAAAGTTCAGATTCCACTATGGAGACTCAAAAAACTTTAATTATTATTTTTTTCATCTAATACCAAAACCGATACTAATGTAGGCGCAGATATCACATATAAATTTTGGTACCGATTGGAGTCGGTTAAGGCGTGTCGCACAGGGGTCGAAGTTCAGATTCCACTATGGAGACTCAAAACGCAGTAATCTGAGCTTTGACCACTGTGCGACACGACTAAACAGTCTTCGATCGGAACCAAAATTTATGTGTGTTATCTTTGAATATATTAGCATCGATGTAGGCGTTGAGGTTTAGGAAATCTGATGTAAAAATAGGCTTCAAACATTTAAGGACCACCCTAATGTACATATATAGCTCATAGTTTTTGTTTGTTATATCAAACGGATTTTTTAAAGTCGCTCAGAAATAAAAATTATTACGTGTTGATTTATATTTTTTTTTGATCAAAAATAAAACTCACTTCTTGGGCGTTTTTTTATCTCTCAGAAAAAAAAAAAACATTTAAGTTTTATTTTTTCGGCAGATCGGAAAACTCAAAACGCCACACTGCTTTTCTAATAAGTGTTAACTGGTATGTATTTTTTTGCTACACATAAATATGAACTATTTATATACATTAAGATTCATTAAGGTAACTTAAACAATGATTAGTGACAGCTTACAGAGAGAGTTCGTTGTTAGCTTTTTATTTTATTTTATTTCTTTTACTTTCTTTTGTGTGATTTGTGGGCTAATAACAATTTATACTCAACAATTTTATTGAGCTTGGTGCCGTTTGTTATGGAAAATTATTGTGAAAAGCAACAATAATTACCTTTGTAAATTATTATTGTTTACCAGAATAATTTTTCATAAAAAGCGGCCTTAAGCTCAATAAAATTGTTCAATATTTTTTTTGTTTTTGTTTGATTTTTTTATTTCATATTTTATTTTATTTCATTTTTATTTCGATTTAATTTTTTATTAGATTTTACTGTTATATTTTTATTAGAGTTATGTTTTTTGTATTTCGTTTATTTTATTTTTTCTGGCTTTATTTATTTTATTTTTGTTTTATTAACTTTAGTTTAGTTTTTTATTTGTTCTATATTTTTTTTGGTTTTTATTTTTTATTTTTCTGTTTTTGTTAGTTTCAAAGTCCATAATCAAATTCTCAAATCCGCTCAGTTTTTCCCGCGTTGATTCATTTAATCTTTTAAGTACATATATTTTATTAATAGCAAGATCGACTGGAATAACAAATTTCCTTCAAAAGGTGCAAAAAAAAGAAAAACTATTACGGTTTCTCGAACAACAGAGCAGATTTGTGTACGTGCATATGGAAATGCATACAACAGGGAAGACTTACAAACGAAGACGGGTTGGCTCAAGATCATGCACCTCTATATGTATGTATTCGTATGTATAATTTGCACTGAAAAATATAAGATATAGAGATGTAGCACAAACACATGAACAATCGTACGCAATTGCACAAGCAGATGTACATATTTACATGTAATTAAAAATTTATTTACGAGTGAACGCATGTAAGTACTATGTACCTACAAATGTATGTGGATATGTTCATAGCATGTACAGGGTGTCCCAGAAGTCGACGTCAAGCCGGAAACGGATGACAGGCCAGAACAAAGTGGCGTCACTCTTTGTCTCGCTCACACTTCGTAAAATGACACTCTCCGTCTCACTCAAACTGGAATTTCCTTTAAAGTTACGGCTTCAAGGAAAGTATTGGGTACACTACAATCGTTTTAAGTAAGCAAGAAAAAATTTTCAAAACTGAGTTTCTTTACAAATACCAAAATTGTCCATAATTTATGAAACAAACTAGCAAGTGTCATACCGTTTTGGAATCCTTATTAAATGTGCCAACTTTCAAAGTTACTTGCCAAACTAGTATAGTAAATTTTTTTTGTACAGTCAGTTAAAATTGGGCGAAGCATTAAATATCAAATTTTTTCTTGGCAAAAAGTGTAATTTTCTTCGAAGCTAGAGCAGTTAGCTATAAACTTTAGACGATAATTTACAGAAGCATTACTCAGAATTACATAATAAAAATAAAATTGAGAAAAAGTATAAATTTGTAGTAACGGGAATTAAAAAAACCTTACAGAGAGTAGATTTATATTTATATTTTTCTGATAACTATTATGACCTAAAACCCGTTTCCGGCTTGATGTCGACTTCTGGGACACCCTGTATATGAAATTTATGTGTACATATATGCATACATATGTACATAGATATAAAGAAGAATTGTATCGGACCGAAGAATTCTAATTTACAGACGTATTACAATTCTATACTTATTTTAAAAATTATAAATTTTTTTTTTTAATCAGAACTAAAACTTGCTTTCGCTGTCAGCTCCAAAATAATTTACATTTTTAATTTGTGTTATAAAAATCAAAAATAGCTCTTATTTCTAATTTTCATAATACAAAATCAAAAGTAGTTTTTAAATTTAAATGATAATTCCGAGCTTGATAGCTCTTATTTTACAAAATACTAAAAAGTAAAAACATAGAAAATGGAATTAGTGTGTTTCGTTTTGGAACCCCTCATTTGATGTTATTAATGAAGGACATAAAATAAAATAAAATAAAATAAAATAAAATAAAGTCAAATAAAATGAAATAAAATACCTAAGATAAAAAATTAATTCAAAAATAAAGAAAAAATTAAATAAATAAAAAATGAAATAAAACAACAAAATTAAATACAATACAAAAATAAAAACTTAATTAATAAAATAAGATAAAACAAAATAAAAAATTATATTAAACAAATCAAAAAAATAAAACAAAGTAAAATTAAATATTCTTTATAAATAAAAAATTAAATGAAATAAAAGAACTTAATTAAAATAAAACACCAGTCACCCGTTTCCGGCTTGACGTCGATTTCTGAGACACCCTGTATATGAAATTTATATGTACATATATGCATACATATGTACATAGATACAAATACAAAAGAGATACAAAAGCCAATAGATAAACAAATAAACAAGTACAAGTTCTCGTCAAACCATGGAAAAAAGCACAAAAGCAAAAAAACGGCAAACATTCATATACAGCGTGGAAGGTAGAAGTACTTACGAATGCTCATAAATATAATACATACTACGTTCATTAGTACATACATTTATATTTGTATCTTTACATAATATATACACCCGATATGTGTTGTTGTATAAGCCGCGAGCCCGGCAATATGGTACTGCCACACTCCACATTTGTGGCTCTCATAAGCGCTAGCAAGTTTCAGTTGAATGGTAATACTACGCCTGAAAGCATCAGCCAAAATTGGCTCTCCCAACTAATATACAAAAAATATTATTGTTTCAGAAAGAATAACTCTGAGCTGAACCCTTTTTGCTGTGTGAGAAAATTCATAATTGGTGACAATATCCATCCTGGAAAGGACAATACACAAACAAGTTTATACTTGCCTTTTACGCATACATAAAACAAACTGAAGTGAAGTGAAAAGCATACACACAAAAAATCTAATGCATAGAATTGCAAACATTCCTATTGTTTATAAGAAAATTAAGAAATTTATTTAATTGAAAATAAAAGACGTTGTCTTAAGTGCATTTACATAAAGTGATTTATCAGTTTTATTTTAACAAAGTGAAAGAAATATTTTTTACGCCAAAATGCCGGTGGATATATGCAGTCGTCCTCAGTTCACGCTAGAGCCGTACGTACATATTTTTTATTGTTGTTTTTCGCATTTGTAATTATTTTAGAAATGTTTCATGAGAAAATACCACAAACTCATTTGGAAAGTTTTTGTATGTTTAAAGAAGAATTGTATCTGGCAGAAGAATTGTAATTGACGTATTACAATTTTATACTTATTTTAAAAATTATAAATGATTTTTTTTTAAATCAGAACTAAAACTTGCATTCGCTATCAGCTCCAAAATTATTTACAGATTTAATTTGTATTATACAAATCAAAAATAGCTCTTATTTCTAATTTTCAAAATACAAAGTCAAAAGGAGTTTTTAAATTTAAATTTTTATGATAATTCCGAGCTTTATAGCTTTTATTTTATGAAATACTAAAATGTAAAAACATAGAAAATGGAATTAGGGTAGATTTCATAATGAAACACTTAAAGTTCCTTTTGCAAAAGTTTCCTTTAAGTTAAAGTGCCATTTACTGTACTGTGCCTCTTAAAGGCACCCCTATCTTTAAAGTGGCTTTATGAAATCGATCGGCAAAATAAAGCATCCTTTAACTTTCAAAAGATTCTTTAATTTTATTACGAAATCGGCCCTTAGTGCGTTTCGTTTTGCAACCCCTTATTTGATGTTATTAATGAAGGTCATAAAATAAAATTAAATTAAATAAAATAAAGCAAAGTAAATAAAATAAAATAAAATGAAATAAAGCAAATTAAATAAAATAAAATAAAATAAAATAAAATAAGATAAAAAATTAAATAAAAAAATAAGAAATCAAATAAATAAAAAATTAAATAAAACAAAATAAAATACTATACAAAAATAAAAACTTAATAAAGTAAGATAAAACAAAATAAAAAATTATGCTAAACTAATCGAAAAAATTAAACAACAATATTCTTAAAAAATAAAAAATTAAATTAAATAAAAGAAATTAATTAAAATAAAACAAAAAATAAAATATTATTTCAAAATAAAATCCATAATACTAAACAAATTACAAAAAATATTCTACACAAATGAAAAATTAATTGAAATGAAATAAAATAAATTAAATTAAATAATATATAAAAATAAATATTTCATTTAAATAATAAAATAAAATAAAATAAAATAAAATAAAGTAAAATAAAAGATGCTGTAAAATAAAATTTAAAAATAAAATGAAATACACTAAAATAAAACAAACTAATTTAAAATAACATCAATTTTCATCAAAATTTCTAAAATTTTAATCTGAATTTCTAAAAAAATTTTGGGTATACAGTTTTATAGCCCATGAAAAACCCCGAAAAAGATCGTCAGAAAGAATATTAAAAATCAACTTAAATTCTTAGCTGCTTCAAACATACACATTAATTATTTCATTCATTTCATGGGCATACCCAACTTTTTTCTAAAAATTTATGTTGAAAGTTTGAAATTTCGGTGAAAATTTGCTGAATTCTTCAAAAATTTTTATAAAGTTTGAAACTATGATTTACATGAGAATTGTTATAAAATGAACACTATGAAACGCTAGCAAAAAATTTTAATTTGAAAAACTTTGTGAATATTAAAAAAGAAGTCACCATCTGGTCGATTGTTTGAGTCACTGTATAACCAATTCTTCAATTTAACATATCCACTTATATGTTTGGCAGCCGCTGTGGTGTAGTGGTTAGAAGTGCGCACTACCACTCCATGGGGCTGGGTTCAAGCCCGTGTGCAAAAAATATTATAGAAAAAAGGTTTTTTCTCAACAGCCGTCGCCCTTCGGCAGACAATGGCAAACCACCGAGTGTATTTCTGCCATGAAAATACAGTACTGTAGGTCCCTCCCCTTTGTGTGACAACATCAAGGCGCACGCCACAAATTGGGGGAGAAGCTCGGCTAAACACTAACCAATCTATTACTATTATTACTTATATGTACATATGTATTAATGAAGTTATGTATAGTATTTCTAGAATTTTTATGTCACTTGTTTTTGGGTAAATTCCAAATTGACAAATACTCTGATATACAAGCAAACATAAATTGATCTAATTGAATTGTCAATTAGTGTTAATTGTGTTTTCGTTTTTTGTTTTTGAATTGCTGAATTGTGTCAATTGTGACAATTGACCCTCTATTCAAATTTTAATTATATACTTCGACAAACAAACAACAATATCGATAGCTGTCTTCTCAAAAATTTTCGGTAGTTTTGTAAATCGCAAGTTAGTATGCCGTAAAATGTTTAACTGTGAAAGCCGGTTTTAACTTACAGTTGATAGTCTGTTATATGAAAGCTCTCAACGGCTTTCCCCTTACACGTTGGATGGAATGGATTATAAAAAATTACCAAGAACTATTTTTTAAGTATTACTGAGAAAATAGTTTATTCTTCTTCGCCAATTACCTCTCCTTTGCGGATTTGCGCCACTTGTTCATCCCGAGTGCAGACAGGTCCTTCTGCACTTGGTCCTTTCATTGTGTTCATGGTCGCCCTTGCTTTCGATGTCCACCCATGGCTGCTGAGTCGTAAGATCTTTTCACCGGAGCCTCGTCATCCATGCGTACAACATGTTCAAGCCAGCGCAGTTGTTGTATTTTTATGCGCTTAACTATGTCCATGTCGTTAAAAAGCTCGTACAGTTCGTCATTCCATCTTCTTCCTTACTCTTTGACCACGCGAACAGAGTTTGGTTACGTCAATTAAGTAACTATCTATAACCAAATCATGTGTTGAGAGAAATATAGTTAGTTGACGCCCCTAAACTATTTTTTACTGTAATTATTCGTTTCCCTTAAAATAAAAAAGGAATGAATAGAATTTCTGAAAAATACTTCGTGCTCATATGCTTCATGAATTTCGGTGTAAACATCGAACAGCATCAAGCTTACCAGCGAGATAATTTATTAGTGGGTAAATCGGTAAAAGGATGATTCTACAAAAACAAAATACACGAAGAAAAACTATCGAACACGGAGTACCAAGCTCGGTTCGAGAACTCCTATTGACCTTTGTTTCGACGTGCGTTAAATCGAAACATGAATTTTTAGATTAGACGCAATTTTTTTGACAACTATTAAAACCGTAAAATGATTGTATTGATATTTCTGTAAACTAGTACCTAAAAACGGCACTAAAATAAGAGCATAGAGCATTACTTTTCAAAAACTTAACGTTCTCAGATTTTTATTTGGTGAGATCCCAGTGAGTAAAGATTAAAACAGCTGCGTAGGAATATCAATTCCTTAACTTTGGCTCTACTGACCGTCAACTTGTGGTTACATTCATTCAGAAACATTTAAATCGGAACGTTCCCTACTAAGTGATCGTTTGATTTACGGTTAAATTACGTAAAAATTCGAAAGTCCTATTCAGTTAATTAGCTCTAAGCGATTAAGAACAACTTGTCATTAAATATTTTATTGTCTTTTTGCATTGGAATTTTCTTATTGTCCGTTGTATGCACATATTATATGGGGTTAAATTTCAAATAATGGTATCAAAATATCTTAATTAATTGAGTGTACATTTTTTATATGCGTGTGCATGCCCTAGGGTGATCGGTTTCGGTTGTTAGTCCAAACGTCATCTCGGCGTGCCACCTTTTACTTCACAGTGGTGGCGATGCCACGCTCTCCAGATCACCAAAAATCGAACATACAGCCGGGCTCCCATAACCGAAATCTCAAAAATTTTGCGTTTTACTTTTCAAACCGCATAATTGCGAGCTCTCACAATCGCAAAGATTAAAATTTTCGCGGTTTCAAATCGGAATCTTTGGACTTAGTGGAATGAAAAGTAAATGACGTTGCACGCTTAAATAACCGATTTATAAAAGCTTGGACAATTTTTATTTATAAAAAGAATTTCTTAAGATACATTTCCCATACTTAAAAATAAAAATTAGGTTTAAATTATTTTTTATTTAAATATTTAAGGACCACACCTCAAATTTTTCTGCAGAAAAATTGCCGAAACAACAACTGTTTGCGATTTGATTCAGTCGATAAATCGATTAATTTTGCCAAATAATCGGTATGTAATGCCAGAAACAAAGTGAAGAATGGAACTTATCGCTAACAAAAATTTCCGAATTCAGGAGCACCCAAAAATAAAATCGTACGATTAAGAAAACGCAAAACGCAAAATTTAAAATGGGAGTCCGGCTGATAACCTTCGTTACAACTAATTTCGAATAATTTTTAAGGAGATTGTGTTTAGACACCACGTAGACGACACTTTTTCAACTTACTTTTGATTTTACCACAAATAATCCAAAATATATATAAATAGAGAAAAGATAATTTACGAATTTTTCATATGAAGAATAAGCTTCGTTTTTTTTTTTTGAAAAGCTGAAGCTCCTTTTCTTAAAGCAGCATAGATATTATTTTGCTCCCTCAATTTCCAATTTCTCGGAAAGATTTCTGGCCGAAACAATTTCAAGTATGATACTTTTTAAAATGCCAGATCGATCACCCTAGTACATATGTACATATATGAGTATATCAACCCTTGAAGGATATCTCTATACAATTACAATTATGTCTGTCACGAGTCAACCTTAATTTATTTAAAATGTTACAATCAACAAATGTAATGAAAAACAATTATTTACAAGCAACAAATATGTTTGCTATGATTAGTGATCATTGATCACCTTGAGCTGGGCAAGTACACATGTGGGTAGTATGTATGTATGTATGCATGTATTTTCAAAAGTGTACTTGTACATATGTATATATACACAGCGGATCAGTAAACAATTAGATAAATGTATTTAAGAAAAATTGGAAAACACTACATACATATGTATGTATGTATTTATGGCGTTTGTGAGAATAGTAAAAATAGAAAAATACTGTATATTAAAATGATGTTATACTGGGTAGTACATACATACATACATGCAGGATTATATTTTAAGTTTTTCAAATGTTCACAGTAAAGTGAAAGCGAAAAAATTATATCATATTTTAACCTCAAAAACTATAATACATTTATGGATATAGTACATATCCATGTACATTAAGTAGTGTCACTTTACACGAAAGAAAAAAAGTAAGTGTGCGCCAGTTTTATTTGAAGCCGCAGGTTTCTATATGGTAAAACTAATTTAATTCGAAATTACATAAATTCCATATCGAGGTAATTGCATATGCATGTATGTATTTAAGTCAATAAAAGCCTAATAAGCTTACATAAGTTATTTGCTAAATGCAAATTTTCATCATTTTTTTATCTAACCAAAATATTAACGTAGATTTACTTTACTCTTGCCACTCAAAGATAAGAACAGGCTTTTCCAACGCCCATAAAAAAATAAAAATAGCAAATCAGACTCGATAATTTGATAAATGTGGATTGAATTAGTAGCATGAACAGTATAATATAATAAACTTGAGTTTGAATGATTTCGATCACTCGTTGGGTGAATGCATTTAGTCCAATTCAAGTGTACATATGTATGTATGTATAAGTCATAGGCTAGACATAGTATAAGTAAGCATTTACGATCCAAAGTGCTATTAGACATTGATAAAGCACTTGTGTCTAAGAATAGCCTCTGTTCTAACAAAAAAATGTTTAATGCCTAAATTTAATCATGACCGCTTTTAAACATAACTACCTCTTAAATAATAAAATTCTTATAATTTGTGATAATAACTTAGTTTCTTAAAATATATAAACACAAAAAGTAATATATATCAACTAAATTTGCACAATCGCGCTTATTCAAATACTAATACAATTATACATATATATTAGCTTCAGAAAAAAAATGCAGCTAAATAAGTTGCTGTAAATAAATACTTATGGATAGCTTAACCATTAATTATATAGCCTCTTATAAATACTTTTCACATTTTTTTAATAAATATTGAATTTGCATATCTACTATGCACTTTCGTATATAATAAGAAAATATTTGGCTTGCATTGCATTCCATCTATTAATAGTACATATTTCTACTAGCCATTTTCCAGACACAAATTTTTCATTAACCCTTGTATGACTTACATATTTTAACTCACATGTATAAGTAATTAGTTCAATGGTCTGAAAGACAAAGTTAACTTGCCTCATGCTAATAAAAAGGAACCTTCTGTGTTGAATACGATAGATCCCTGCTTTGTATTGGAGCTATCAGCATGCCAAATGCGGCTATCCTTCCGCGGTTTTTGTGGTGCATTGTCCCAGTTGGTGGTATTAAAATAAAATACATTCGACTATTTCTCACAACAAAATGCAACATCAAATATTTAATAGATTTTTAAAGACTAAGGCAACTGGTATTTAAAATTTTGTTGGCCTAAATGAATCGAGATTGATAGGAGTAGAACCATATGTATATGTATGTACATATGTATATACCAGAGCTGTTAAATTTCCGTTACGATTAGTAATCATTAATTTTTTAACATGTTTTAATTTTAATGATTATTTTAATTTTCTTACATAACCCAGCAATTGAAAATTAATTATAATTAAAAATTATCAAAAATAATCATGAAAAAAATCATGAAAAATGGCTATTAGCCATTAAAAAAATAATCAAAAAAAATCAAATAGTTAAGAGCCTGTCAGACGTGGCAATATTTCCGTCTTTCGCACGCAATTCGCTGTCAAATTGAGAAAGAGAAATTTTATTTCGATGTGTGAACAGCCAGAAAGATCTTTCTGTCACTTTTCGGAAATCAGTTTCAGATATAAAAGTTGCAAGGTGTGACTGCAACTGAAAGAGCGAAAATCTATTTCGAAAATATATTTCGCCTTGCTCGTGCTGCACTAGCAATTTTTATTTCTTCTGCAAGTGCTGTC
>JAPVRG010235148.1:3602-21506 GCA_029783565.1 Rhagoletis cerasi
ACGTCTACGCGTCGGCATACACCCATTTTTAAGCGTTTCATTTCTATTTCTCTACATTTTTCTACAACTTCCCTATTTTGTTTCGGCTCATTTGTGGTGCGGCCGCTGGCTGCTGTGTAGTGAGTGGTGAGTGCTGTTTGCTTTGCAGATTTTTAGGCGCCCACAACTGACAGAGCGAGCGAGTGAGAGAGAGAGAGCGTCCACTCTGCACTCTCTTCACGCGTTTGCGCTCAGCTGCTAGCAGTTGCCCTAAAATGTATACAGCAGCAAATAAGGTGGCAGTCTGTTTGGTAGCATCCTTCTCTTTGCCGCTCAGAGCATTTTTGGCCTATGCGTTCATTTTCTTTCGGAGTCTGCAAATGTCTACAAAATGTTGCAGCATCATACTTCTCATATCCTTCTCGTTCATTCATATCTATTTTGTATAGAGACATGACCGCTCGGCCTTACATACATATACACACGTGCAGTATAGATACACTGCGCGCGCTTGCGTATCCGCGCAGTTATTCTGGTCGTTGTGTATGTATGTGTAAGCTGCCTAGCACACACACACACACACCCTTACACACAACCAGGCGCGCGCATTTTCTGACCATTATCGACGTTTTGACTTTCTCTGCTAATGTTTGTGGCGTTAGCAACAACTTTTTCCGCTTTGCCATTCTTCCATTCGCACTGCTTTGCAAGCCATTCCGTTTTGGCTGTATAGCTATATTCCTTTAGGTATGCACATGTGTGTGTTTAGTACATGTGTGCTGCATTGGGTTATCACTGTTGCTACCCCCGTTTGAAGCGCTCCCCCTACCACTATACACTTATTACCTTGCCATATGCTCTTCTACCTTTCTTCCTTGTAGTGCCTTACCCTTCGTCGCCCAATTTTTCCCTGCTCGCCTCGTTGCCTGACTCTTTGACTAATGATTGCCTGTCGTTTAGCCGGTTTACTGTTTACATTTCTCTTTTTCCATTTGTCATATTTGTCCGTCAGAGTCAGTCTGTGTTGCTTTTGATCAGGTTCTTTGCTTTCCCCTGCTTCGCTACTCAATCTACAGTTTCGGTTAATTTTTTATCTGCAATTTTCCCATTTCATTGAAAAAGTTTTTGACTGTTTCAACTGATTTTTTGCTGATTTTTTGAGTTGAAATCAAATTGCACTGTACTTTTTTGTACATGTACATGTGTAAAACTTGTTTCCATGATTTGAAGATTATTGCATACTTTTAATGTAGCCCGAAAAACGCAGTTTTTAGTAACAGCATAGAAGATCAAATTTTATTATGCCTTTTTTATTTAAAATCTAATTTAAATGATTTCAGAATTTTTCAGAGAAAAAAGCGCGAAACCTTAATTAGCAGAAAGCTCCATTAGTAGAACTTGTTTTGTTTACCTCAAGTATCATTCGAAACTTTTGAAGCTTTTTAGAGGCGAAAGCTTAAAAATTTATGAAAGCTTTAATTTTTAATAAGACTTGTTGGGTTGATAAAATATCCATTTTTGGTTTCAAATCTCATTTAAAAGTTTCCATAATTTTTCAGAGTTAACAGCCCGAAAGCTAAGGAAAGCTCAAATTTCGGTGAGCCTAGTACGCTTAATAGAACTCTTTTTATATTTCAAATATCATTCGAAACTTTCCCAACTTTTAAGGAACAAAAGCTTAAAAATTAATAAAAGCTTTAATTTTATTAAGGCTGATAGGCTTGATAAAACTTTGTTTCAAATATCATTTGTTTCTTAAATTTTCATCGAAATGAAAACGCGAAAGTTAAGGAAAGCTCAAACTTCATGGAGACTTTTTTAAATTCTGAAAAACCCTTATAATATTCATTGCGTTTTTTAACATTTTCCTTCTTACTGCGCTTAGTAAAAATTTTCCTACGCGCTAAAGCTAGCTAGATATAGCTAGATAAAGCTTTATATGCATGAAAGCTTATGCGAAAGCTTAGTTGGGCGAAAGCTCGGACTTTTCAGACTTTGTATATTGAAAGAACCCCTTTGCCTTATAGGTATGAAAGCTCAGGTGAAAGCTTAGTTCTGTGAAAGCTCTGACCATTTTGACCTTTGAACATAATTTGCAAAGTTAATTTGAGCTCCGCTGCGACCTGTCGCGCTGCAAAGTTCGCAAATAAAAAAAAATTTGAAAATCTATTTTAGTACATATTTTTTAAAATTTTGTATTTTTTATTAATTTCTTTTTCAAATCTCATTAACATTTAAAGATCTGTGTTAATTTACCTATGTAAGTCTCCGAATTTATTTTTTGAACTGAAAAATTTTCCCACTTCTGTTTATGAGTGTTTACAAGTTTGGTAAATTTGTTTGACATATTTTCTTGTCGTGTTTGTTCAAAATTTTTTAGTTTATTGTTATTTATATTTTGCTATGGGATTTGAGAATTCTTGGAATAAAGTTGTAAGATAATTTAGCAGTTAAGCACAATTTTGGCAAAATTTTAATATTTTAAAAATTTCGTTTTTTTTCTTACCGATATTGTTCAATAAAATCCGAATTTCCTCAAAAAATATCATCTTCATAGGTTTATTATGCGAAAAAGAAGCGACGCGCCCAACAGACACAAGGCGAGGATGATTCGTCGAATAAGAAGGAGCGTAAATTATATAACGACGGTTACGATGATGATAATCACGATTATATAATTAAGAATGGCGAAAAATTCTTGGATCGTTATGAAATTGATTCCCTAATTGGTACGTATTAATCCTTTTTTTTTTAATTAACACGCAAACTAAATATTCTTCTCTTTTCTTCATTCCTTTTCAACACAGGCAAAGGCAGTTTCGGACAAGTGGTAAAGGCATACGATCATGAAGAACAATGTCATGTAGCGATAAAGATAATTAAGAATAAGAAACCGTTCCTAAATCAGGCACAAATCGAAGTAAAATTGCTAGAAATGATGAATCGTGCAGATGCCGAGAACAAATATTATATTGGTGAGTTTGTGTTTAGTCTCTTTGCATTAGTGGTCCTATTAATTAATTTGATTTTCTTCTATTCTTTATAGTGAAATTAAAACGGCATTTCATGTGGCGCAATCATTTATGTTTAGTTTTCGAATTGCTCTCCTACAATTTATACGATCTACTGCGAAACACGAATTTTCGTGGTGTTTCATTGAATCTAACGCGTAAATTTGCCCAACAGCTTTGCACTGCACTACTCTTTTTGAGTACACCAGAACTGAATATAATCCACTGTGATCTAAAGCCCGAGAATATATTACTTTGTAATCCGAAGCGTTCAGCAATTAAAATTGTCGATTTCGGCAGTTCATGTCAACTGGGGCAAAGGGTGAGTATGAGGAAAATGTGGCAGATAGATGTGGGCATACGAGGTTTGAGGTTAAAAATTTAGGCATAAAATTAAACTTTTTTTCCATAAAAAACCCACACCGCTCTATCCGACAAATTTTTTGGATTATTTTTACATTTCCGTTCACTTTTTCATATCTCCGTTCTCTTCTTTTTTTCATTTCTCTCACTTCGTACATCCAGATATATCAATACATTCAATCACGTTTCTATCGTTCGCCGGAAGTGCTACTCGGCATCCCCTACGATTTGGCGATCGACATGTGGTCGCTCGGCTGCATTCTAGTGGAGATGCACACCGGCGAGCCGCTCTTCTCCGGCTGCAATGAAGTTGATCAAATGAACAAAATCGTCGAGGTGCTCGGCATGCCGCCGAAATATCTGCTCGATCAGGCGCACAAGACGCGCAAATTCTTCGACAAAATCGTTTCGGACGGTTCGTATGTGTTGAAGAAGAGTCAAAATGGACGTAAATATAAACCGCCGGGTTCGCGTAAACTACACGATATACTCGGTGTCGAAACTGGCGGACCAGGTGGACGACGTTTAGATGAGCCGGGCCATTCGGTGGCGGATTATTTGAAATTCAAAGACTTAATACTGCGAATGTTGGATTTCGATCCGAAGACACGTGTCACACCATACTATGCCTTGCAACATAATTTCTTTAAGCGTACAACCGATGAGGGTACGAATACAGCAGCGAGCATAGCAATATCATCACCGTCGGTTAGTTCGACGTCATCGTCAGTGGCGATGGTAGTGGGTAATCAACAACAACAACAGCAGAGTCAGCAACAGGCACAACAACAACAGTTAGTGTCAGCCGGTGCGTTGCAACACCCAGAGCCACAATCGCACGGTGAGTCGATTAAACGCTACAAATACTATTAAAAAAGATTTTGAAAAAATCACACTACACTCACATGCACTTGCACATCCACATTCACTCACACGACTACTACTAAAAAATTACGATTTAAGATTTTGAATTTTTTTCAAATTAAGTATTTAACTTTGCATTGATTATACTACATACATTTGGTTTCAAATGTAGGATTTATTTATTTACATATGCATATTCGAATATTATAATTTAAGTGATTAGTTAGCAATAAAATGCTATAAAAAAGTAAAAAAAAAAAAAAATTTTTTCATTGTGTTCTTAGCCATAGATTTGTAAAGCTAGGCACTCGTACTGTACTTGGTCGTGTGACTCTTCTCTGTAATTTATAAAAATTAATTTTATAAGATCTGACACATCAAATGTACCGTACTGTGAGTGCCTAGCTTAAAAAGTTGTGAATGTTTTGTTTTTTCATTTACATGTTTTTTTTCTGATACATAACAACCACATGCATTCGTACATATATATGTATGTACTTGTACTCACGCCTACAGTTTTAGAGTATTAACATCAATATTAACTATGATTTATTTATTTACATTTATAATTTATTACCATATTTACATAATTCATTTGCTTATGAGTTAAAATAATTAATTTTTGTAAACTCTACGGAAGTACAAATAAATACAAATTGTGGCTTGCGAGCGCACACTGGCATACTAAAACGAGCTGCATAAAGTTATTTTTTCAAAGTTGACGAGCATTAAAGCTTGCATCTTTCATTGTTGTGGGTGGTATCCTAATAAAATGATGGATTATTATTTGTTCAGTGTTTGTTTTTGAATTAAAAAAGTGCATGACGGAAAAAGTAGTGTCAGTTATGATGCGCCGGAATTTTAAAAAACACAGACCCTCGAACTTACAAAAATTTTACGAATTATGTTTTGTAAAAAATCACGAAGATCTATCGATTCTAAGCTTGGCTAAAAAATGTGGGGCTGTCCCAAAAAAATTAGGAAAGTCCCAAAAAATTTGGGACACTAATTACTTTTGTAATACACACAAAATATACTTTTATCCTACTGTGAGAGGTCAATCAGCTCGAAATTATTTTTGGGAAACCTTAAGAAATTTTTTTTGTTTTTATTCAAATTGATTTGAGGTGACTTTTGTTATATAATTTGTGCCATACAATTACTAATAATTTTCTTTCTGATAAAAATTGTAAGTAAAACCATTTAGGACACTCGAAAAGTTGGGTAAAAACACATTAAAGCTTTTTTCTTTTTCAGACATAAATTTTGCGATGAATGAAACAACATCAAGACAACTAAGAAATTTGTCCTAAAATCAATTTAATTAATTTTATCCCTTTATGTCAAACGATAACTCCGGTTTTTGGAATGAAATTTACAGGTAGAAAAGTTTTAGGACAGTAGAAAAATCGTTCCGGAAGATAAAAAAGGATTTTTTTCGTTTTAGCGCTGAGAAAATTTTCTAAAAGATTTCGTCAACGATGAAAATTGCGTGCAGATGAATTTTTTAATACTCAAAAAAAAAAAACAAAAATTTCAAAAAATATGCCAAAGCGATTTATTATATTTTAGTGATGAAAGTTTGTGCTCAAAAGTTTTACAATGCGACTAATCGCTTTCTTTCTAGCGAATTGTAAATTTTGGGACAGTCAAAAATTCATACCATAAGCTTTCGAAAAGGATCTTTCGGTGTTGAGTGTTGAAAATAATGAGTCGTAAAATTTTTGCGCCATGAATAAATTATGTCAAAATATTTTTTATGATTATTTTTCTGAGAATGTTCGTGTCAAATTTTTTAGGCCGTCAAAAATTCGTCCCAAAAACTTTTCATGGCGGTTATGCCCTACGAGCGATGAAACATTTTTGGGACGAATTTTTGACGTATTTTCCCTTTTTTCTTTATGGAAAGAAACACGGCTACAAAGAATTAAGCCCTTCAAGATTTTGTCTCAAAAATTAAAAAAAAAAAACTGTGGAGCTTATTTGCTGGAAACTGAGTTTAGGTCTCCCGAACTACTCATCCCAAAAGCTACCTGGATTGGGACATATTTTGGGACAATCTTAATTTTCGAAATTTCAGTTTTAAACAGAGTTGTGATAAATCCTTTGGCATCAAAAATTATTTTTAATGTTTTGGCGTTGAAAACTGAAATTTCGGGACAAAATTATTTTAAAAGCTACTGTCAAATTTTTTTAAGTCTGAACTAAGGTTTTTAGGGTTCTAAAATGGTATTTAGATATACTATTTTTGTAGTTTTTGAAAAGTACTAGTAACAAGTTTAGTGATCCTAATTTCGGTTTTTTCCGTATTTTTAAAAAATTTTCTCCATTTCAGTTTTCCAATAAGAGAACGTTTAGTCGATATTTCAGTTTTTTTCGCAGACTTGGAATTTGTTTGTAATTTTACTCAGTTCAAAACTATACTTTGTAGTTTTTTAGAAAATATGTTGTTTTTTAAATTTTTCAGTTTATCCGCCATTTGCATGCAAAAGTTTTAAAAGATTTATCAGAGATTTCTTACAGAAAACATGTACTAACTTTTGCAAAATTTTTCTCTTCCATCTGTCGTAAAAAAATGCAACACCGAAAAATGTTTTGATAACAAACAAAAATAAAAAATTAAAATTGTACAACTAATCGACTAACCGCTCATCAACTACTAACTCTCACATGCAACGCTGTTGATTTCGCAGATGATCGGCGATGACCGGCAGTGCCTCGGGAGCAGGGCAGCTTAGCATCATCTTCATCATCAACAGCTTCCTCAGGTTCAACAACAGCAGCTATGACAGGAGCATATGGCGGCGGTGGCGGTGCCGGTGCCGGTGGCGGTGTAGGCGGATCAGGACAGACACAGCACTATGTTTAAGTTTAAAGAGGAAGAGGAAGAGAAATGCGATGCTTTTAAGGACACGCGAACACACACGCACACAGCTACACACGTGTATCGAAGCGAAGTCTGCAGCGCTGGTAGGAATGGAGGTCAAGCAGGCATTTAGAGGAGGCAGACAGTGTCAGTCAGAGATAATACTAGTCTCAAGATGCATGTCAACCGTTCATCGCCAACTAACAAACCAACACCATTTTCATCGTCATCAACCGCATCGTCGACAATTATGTGCATAATGGGCATTGGTATTTTGTAGATAACATCACAACAAACACTTAACTGCATACAAATATACGTTTAACTGATACATACATACTTACATACAAAAAATGCATACATTCATACATACATATTTACTAAGAACATTCGTGCGAAAGTGGAATTAAAACAAAAACAAAAGAAAAACAGAAAAAAATACTTAAATTTAAACTTTAAAGTGTAAACATTAACTGCTGGGTTGATTAAAGCTATTAAGCTGCATTAGGAGCTGAAGAAAGCGTCTTCTAAAAAACGATTACTTATAAAAGGTAGTTTCATACAAATGCAAAATGCGTACTGAATCAACCGAACCACAAGCAGACAGACACCCAAAACAGCCAATCCAAAAATAAAAGTACGTACATACTTTCATAAATATATTCACTCTCGATCTCTAAAAAAATAAAAATAAAATAAAAAAATTAAAAAAAAAATTTAAATTTCAACGAAAGTCACAAAATATTTTTTACATCTTGCTATTTTCGCTTACTAATCTGCAAGCATACACTTATACACTGTGTTGCATACTTTAAGGCGTCTATGCTGTAGAAAATAAATTCATGCTTTAAAAGCATGAATTTTTCATCGAAATGAAAAAAAATTAAGGAAATGCGTCAAATTTCCATACATATCGTTACCTTAATATAGAAAGGCCCTAACTCAAAAATGCCCTAACTCAAATACAGTTTGAAAGTTTAATACAAAGAGTAGTCCCCCAGTTCCAAATTTCGTCGAAACGCAGATTTTTTTAAACACACTATTTAATCCAGTGCTGTAGTATTTGCTTTTCCTATACTATTAGATGGATTGTGAGTTATCTGACCGCTTTTGGATGAATCTGAATTCCAAATGAAAATGAGTTAAGACCTTTCTATATTAAGGTAACGATATATTTATGTTATATCTTCAATAGTTTGGAAGCTGTTTCTATTATTTTGAGCTTTAGAAATAATGATTTCGAATTGAAAAAGGGGAGCCCCATGCATCTTTAAATTACAATTTTTTATGTATTTTAAAAAGCTCTACCTTAGCTTTTCAAGCCAGCGGAAAAAATGAGCTTTAAGAATATTGTTTTTGATTTGATGAAAGTAAAACATAAAACTGAATGGAACTTTTATGTATGAAAGCTCATCAAGCTCTGCAGCATTTTCAGACCGTAAAAGGAATAGCTTTAAAAGCCTAAATTGAGAAGAAGTAACATGCAAGTTAATATTCAAATGTATTTGCTTATTTATTTTTAAAAGCTCTGTAGCCGACACCGCGAAAAAGTGCTTCAAAATAATGGGTTTTAAATGGGAAAAGAGCCGCCTGTAGCTTATTATTTAAATTTTTGATACCAGTTACTCTTTTTCATATATTTTTCAAAAGCTCTTTAAATTCTAAACATTTTCCTAGCAGACAGAGAACAAATTGAGTTTTAACCACTCTTATAGTATACGGCTTGATCCTTTTTTATTCAGTTCCCGAATTTTTTTTACAAAATCTACCGGTGTGCGTTAATAAACTTTTACTTTTTAAAAGCGCATATACTAACTTGTGACGAAATTTCATTTTAAAGCTTAGGAAGTCCTTACAACACAATTTTTTTGAACTCCGTCAACTGATTACTCGTAGGTTCACTTATTTTCTACCTCTAATATAGCTTTGAAGGTATCGTTTGAAATGATTTGAGCTAAATTTTGTTTAAAAAAAATACATACGAAAGCTCTGATTAGTTGTAGGAGGAAGCTGCAAGTCTAAGCTTAACGGCAAGTCGACTATTCTTTACAGTAATTTGCTTCTAAACTTTCCAAGTTGATATAATAAATTTTTAGAAGATATTTACTTGTAATTTAAAAATCTTTAATTAATAACAACGTTTGTAATTTGAGTTAGTCATTTGTTTTGCCGTTGAGCTTTTTTTTGATGAACTGCTAATGTAGACTTTTTTTGGATCGACTTCGGAATATTTTCTTTTTTTATGTAAGTTACCGGATAACTTTCGACTACGTGTACCCTTTTCGATAGTTATTTTCCGTTATCGGAAAGGTGGCGCCTCAAGGGTAGTCCCATATCCGATCATTAGATCATGAAGAAACTAACAGTGCCCCTAAGTTTGTATATGAGCTTTGAAGTCGGTTGTTTTTTCTTTAAATTACTTGTTTTTACTTGTAAAACATCATATCTTTATAAGCCTTAAAGAGCTTTTTTTGTAATGCTTGTAGAGCTTTTATTGGGTTGCTACCTCCGTACAATTTGTATGCAAAAATTTCATTCTTTGATTTTAGGAATTTCAAGTGTTGAAATTTTAACTTCAAAAGCTTTCAGATCACAAAGCTTCCACTAATTTATTAAATAGACGCCTCCGAGCTCCACAAAAGCTCCACACCTATTATAATTTATAACTTTAAAATTTTCTTATAACAAAGATTTTCAATTTTAAACGCTTTTTTACCGTTATCTGTTGTTTAGATTTTATTTGAACTTTTTTTTTTTTTTTAAATTTTAGCATTTTAAAAGATGCACTTGAAAAGTTTTCAGATGAAAAATCTTCAATTTTATTCCACTGAGCTTATGCATCGGGACTTTCGGATCAAGTGCTTTTGAATTTTATTTGAAAAAAAAAAAAACTAAAAAGTTTTTAAGTTCGAGGATTTTTCACGCTTTCACGTTTTCAGCTTCTGAAATTAAGAGCTTTTGAAGTTTTAGGTTTTGCTTAAAAGCTCTACAAAACGAAGCTTACGAAATCAAAAACAATATTCAGCTACATAAGTTTTTGCCATGACTCGTTTGTATTCACTTTCTACAGCATATGAAATGTTTTTCGTACTGTAATGATCATAAATTTTTAGTAAATGAGGACTAGATTTAAAAGCTCTGTTTTCTTTTGTGACACTATTACTATTGTACTTATTATTACTACCTACTACTATTTATACATATACTACTACATACTACGAAATATTTCATACGAAAACAGAAGTTTGCTCGTTTGACTGCCAACAAAGAAAAACAAAAAAGGAATTTATTAAAAAATAAAATATAAACCGAAAAAAATATATACGAGCTTTTCTTCATTTAACATATTTTGTATTCATAGAGATTTCGGCTAAGAAGAAGGCAAAAACAAAAATACAAAAGGCAGCAAATATGCAAAAAAAAACACACACACGGAAACATAAATATTGAAAAACTAACAGACCAGCGTTAAAGTTTAGAGATTAGTTGGGTAAAACATTGTCACAATCGAAATTTAATTCAGAATTCTCCTATGTAACTATGTATATGAGTAGAAATAGTTTGAGCAAGAACATACTGCTAACGGATCGAAGGGGCACAACTAAACAAAAAAAAAACTAAAAAGAAATATAAGAAAACTTTACGAAAACAGACAAAAGTTACTATTTGGTAGAAACGAAACTAAAAAAGGAAAACAAAAACGTATACAGTCAGAAATTTAAGCAAGAAAATATAAAATTAGAAATTAAAAATTTAGTACTTTTGGTAAAGTGGCACAAAAAAATAAAGAATAGATATTTTTTGGCAAACAAAAAAGAGAAAAGGCAATAGCTGTACAAAAAAAGTAATATTTGGGCAGCAAAATTAAAAAAAAAAACTATGGGAAAATACTTTTCGGCATACTGGAAGAAAAAAGTTGAGAAAAAATAAAAAGTAAAAATTTTCCGCAAAACTAAACTTATGCAGTTGTGTATTTATGATATAAAAAAATTTGCAGTAATAATTCAACACTCGCTACTCAGTTGCTTTTGGATATGAAATAGAAAGAAAATAAAACAAAAATTTTTGGCGCATAGAAGTACTGTAAGAAAATTCAAAGAAATATGTATGAATATTGTAGTTAAAAACTACATACTTGCAATAAAGAATGCGGTATAATTTCGGATAAAAGTAAAAACTATAAGTGAAAAAATAAAATATCTACTGCAAAGTAAAATAAATAAAATTTACTGCAACAAAATTAATTATCAACCATAAACGGTAATACATGCTTTGCAATATCAAGTTAAAAACAAATATAAAAAGGTAAAAAACTAACTTTTAGGCACTCTATGGCAATGTTTAACCAATTAATCGCGCAATAAAATGTAGTCTAGTTGAAGGCGTTCGAGTTAGAAAGTGTGGCTTTGAACTAAAAATGTGGTGGACCAATGCTGATAGCGAAGGAACGCTTGTAGAGCCGCGTGAAATTACGGAAAACTGCATAGTATGTGGCGAGCGGAAAAAATCAAATTAGCCTAAAAATATGAAATTTTTTTAGGACTAAATGACGTTTTGTCATCCTAAAAGTATGCAATTTATTTTGAAACTGTACCGTTAACAAATATTTGTAGAGCGATTGCGAGCACAGAACCTCAGCTAACGCCGCAGAGTTCTGTAGCAAGCTCAAGCTTGGGTACTCAAAAAATTCAAATATGGACATGCTTTGCATAGTTTTAGGCGCCGGCAATGACAGTAAAATGAGTTTTAGCGTTCCACTGAGCATTTGAATGGTTCAGACACCTCATATTAAGAGCCAGTACTAGCCACATCACTCCTTCGCACACCCCTTGTGACCTACTCGAATGCCTTCAACTGGCACACTTAAAGAATAAACTCTACAATTTGATTGTAAAAAATTCCAATAAAATTTTCGACACAACTATTTTATTCTTTTTTTTTCTTTCTAACCTCAACACTCTGTAATAAAAACAAAATCATACTCTTATATTTCCACTCACAACTAGAAAATAAAATTTGCATCTAGTCATTAACAATATTAAATACAGCAAACAATAACAAAAACCAAAACAACAACCAACCAACCAAAACAAACCAAACCAGTACTTCCAAACATACTCCTCCAAAACCGGTTACAGAGTAGTACCTTCAGAAAAATGTTAAAGTGAAAGAAAGCACAAAAAACTAGCTTAAATTATTTAAAAACCATTTAAAATTAAATCAACGCAAATTACCTTAAAATCCGTCATTTCCGTTATCCGCACCAGAAAAAAAAAACAAAAAGTAAATTAAAGTACACACAAATACAAAACTACGAATAAAAATAGCCAATATGATTGTATGTAAGCTGTGATGGAAAAGGGCATTAAATGGAGAAATTTCGTTAAAAGTTCTCATTTTCAAAAATGTTTGAATTAAGAATTTTAAAAATTTTGAATCAAAAATATCACCTTTTTTTGGAAAAAACAAAAACCGAATATCAAGAAATCTAAAAAATTTTAGTTTTAAAGTAAAAAAATTCAAAAATAAAAAATGTGAAAACTACAAAACCTTATACAATTTTGAGCCCTGTATAAAAATTTTAAAATTTAAAAAACTAGGAATTAAAAAAATCAATTTTTAAAAATGTAAATTTTCAAAAAGAATTAGTTTGTGTAGAAAAAAAATTAAGTTTTCTAAAAATTTTATACTTACAAAATTTTCACGAATAAATTTTAAAATTTTTATTGTAAAAATCATAAATTGCATTAGTGGTACCACAGATATTTGTTTACTAATTAAAAAAAAAAACTGAGAAAAATTGGAAGTATTTAAATTTTTTAAAAGAGAAATATCAGAGATTCTAGTGTATGGTAATCTTTCAACGCATTTTTTTATTACGAAATTTCAATAATAAAATTGAAATCAGTTTTAATGAATTCAAACAACTTTTTTATATATATAAAAATTCGTAAATTACTTATTACTGCAGGAAAAAAATACTTTACACTAATTATTTGGGAAAAATAGACTCCCCGAAATTTTGAAATATTTCAACAAATTTTCTGAAACTTTATTTGAAGAATTAGCCAATACGTTTTGAAACCTCATTTTCAAGAGCTCCAAAAAAATTAAGAAACGTACATACTTTTTCGCAATACCACATATATATGTATGTGTTTTTAAAAAATATTAAATTCTTTAAAATTGTTACAACCAAATTTTTTTAAATAAAAAAATAAAAATCATTTTAATAAATAATTTTCAGAAATATGATTTGTTGGAAAATTCCCCACAAAAAAAGGTATTTTTTTCAAAAAAGTTTGAAATAAAAAAGTTTCCAAATTGTATCTCAAAAATGCAGGGACCGTAACGGTTATGATCTTTATAATAAAAATCATAATTTAACCGTTAAAATTTGATTTATATTTTTTTCGATCAAATTTTATCGTTATTTCATGATTTTTATTTTTTCGATTAAAAAAATCGTTATTTTTGTTTTTTTTTTTTATCAAAAAATAATCGTTATAAACAAGCAGTCTCCGTTATAACGGTTAAAAATGATCGAAAAAATAAAAATCCAAAATAACGATTATTTTTTGATCGAATAAATAAAAATCAAAAATAACGATTATTTTTTAATCAAAAAAATAAAAATCAAAAGTAACGATTATGTTTTGCTCGAAAAAATAAAAATTATAAAATAACGATTATTTTTTGATCGAAAAATAAAAATCATGATATTTAACAATTATTTTCGGTCCCTGCAAAAATGCTAAATCATATATTTC
Source organism: Rhagoletis cerasi (assembly GCA_029783565.1). Lineage (NCBI taxonomy): Eukaryota > Metazoa > Arthropoda > Insecta > Diptera > Tephritidae > Rhagoletis > Rhagoletis cerasi. The sequence goes on from JAPVRG010235148.1 coordinate 17,456, forward strand.
TTGAAAACTCCATCTATTGCTTGCCATCACAGCTCTGTAGATAAATTAATTCAATTTAAGTGAAAGTACGTTATAATTTTATTAATATTAATAATTTTGTGTTTTTATTTACTTTCAACAAACAAAAAAAATTCTAAAAGTTGTTCCAACTCTACGGGATGAAAAATTAATTACTTTTTAACTTTAACTTAAAAATATTTCCTGATTTTTTATTCTTGATCTACTTTTAATTTTTTTTTGTGTTTCAATTGTACTTTTTTAATTTAAATTTATTTGTTTAATATCTTTAATTCAATTTTTTTATTAACATTTTTTATTCATTTTAATATACTTATCTAATTTGTATGCATTAACTTTTTTATGTTGTTAAGTTTTCTTATGTTATTTATTTTTTTATCTATCTAATTAATTTCTTTATGCAATTAATTGTTTATATTAAAATTTTTTTTTTTTAAATTTATTCTATGCTTTTTTAATTTGTTTATTTTCTATAATATCAATCAAAAATAAAAAAGTTCTTTTGTCATTAATATCGAAAACCTGTAAAAAGTGCATAAGTCGGTATTTTACAATTATGAAAAAGTAAACTATAGCTACAACAAAAAAAAAAATAGGATGCAAATAGACGAGTACGAATGATGAAATAAAACAAACAAGAAGCTGTTTATGAAGCAGAAACTAAATGAATTAGGCATAACGAAATGAATTGCATTTACAGGTGAATTTTCCACCATAGAATTTACAATTTACTTACTAAACACAAAGTTAGGCTACAGATAAAATAAATAAATACTTATAAAATTGCGTTATAAAAGATAACAAAGAATACAACAACAACAACAAAGGATAAGCTAATTAAGCGCAGCATATTTCATAACAGGAAAAAAATTATAAAAGATGCATAAAAAGAAAATAAAATACATTGAAAATAATGATTTATGTACTAAGCGAGTGAATGGTGGCGTGCAGTAATAACTAATTGAAAAAAATATATAATAAATTACAAAAAACACAAAACACGCAATGGAAAATAAATTGAATAAGCAAAGTAAAAATAAATTGCTAAAAGCAGAACGTGGCATAAAATAAAGATAAATATTATTTAAATAAAATAAAAATATTGAAATATAAAAAATTTGTAAAATATTAAATAATAAAAGAGTTGAGAATTCATTAAAAGTTCAGTGCAAAATGAGTTGCTACTTCAGCGGGAAATAAATGGCATGCGTTAAAAAGACAACAGAACAACAAATTTAGAAAAAAAAATATTTAAGTTGAAAAAAAAAAAACAAAAAAATACAATACTTAGCTATTGATAGGGTAAAGTAAATATGTATTATTAAAAAAATAGTATTTAAAATTTATTCATAAATATTAAAACATACTACAAATCATAGCATGTAATTTTAGTAAGGAAAGTATCGTATCAGTAAAGTGCGTGGCAAAAAGTATATGAAAACCTAAAAAAAATATTAAAACAAACTAGCTCTACATACTTACATACATAAATACATACATACATACGACATAGCAACTAAAAAGTAATAAGCATGAAATGAAAAGCAGCACATGTAAAAAGTAAAATTTGCAATTTACCATAATCTAGTTTTAGGAGCGTAGGAGCATAATAAAAATAAGAATAATAATAACATAAATAATTTATACAGAGTATGTACATGCATACATACATAGTACACACTTAAGATCAACTAAGAAGGCATTCTTATATGTATGTATGTATGTATATGCGTTTAATTGAAAAAATGTGTGAAGAAGTGCGAAGCAAATTGAATAGAAATATCTCTAAAAATATTTATATAAAAAAGTAATGCGTAGAAATTTGATTTGGAAGATGCATGCAAAACAAACAGTGAAGTCAAAATAATAAATCTGAGTAACGATCTTTGAAAGGCTCAAAATATTAAAAAGAAAATGGGCGTTATTTCAAAATTTTTCATTACATTTCTTTACAAACGATTTACTTTGGGACGAATTTCCGTCATCCCTTGTCAAGTTTGGTTTGGAGACAAACCGATTTCGGCGTTGTGCCATCTTCAGTGTAATTTTTCGTTTTTTGCAAACGTTTTAAATCGTACTATGTATTAATTAATTGGAGTTAATTTTTCGCAAAGAACTTAAAAAAATTATACAGAATTTTTTGGATAGTTATGCCTCAAATATTTTTCGGAAAACAGGCTATCAATAAAATGTAAAAAAAAAAAAATAATTGGGCAGAATTTCTCTTTCACGACATAAAAGACAAATCTATAAAATAAAAACAAAAAATTTCCTTATTTTTAACTTTTTATTTTAGCCAAAAAAGTTTTAACACTTTTTACGATTTTATTTTTCTAGGGTTAGAAATTTCTCAAATCAAAAAAATAAAAATTGATAAAAAATAAAATAAATAAATTTATTATTTTTGTTACGATTTTATATTTTTCTTTATTTTTTTCTATAACTTGAGAAAGTTTTACAATTTTTTTTTGAACATCAAAATTCGCTATAGTTCTATTTTTATATTTTATAGTCTTATATTTTACTATATCTTAAAAATGTTTAAATTCTTTTCTTTTCATTTAAATATCTTCTAACACCAAACTTCATACTAACCTCAAAAATTTACCTTATAATTCAACATATTTTGTGAAAATTCTTGTAACAAGTACATATGAGGCCATGAGAGCCGGTTTAGCCTATCTACAAAAAAAAAAAAAAATAAGGTAATAGAATAACCTATTATTTTATCATTTGTTTGGTAAGATCCAATAAATTTATTTCAGCTATCTGTTGCTAACTATTACATCATGAGAAAACTAAAATGTGGTTACTCTGGCAAAAAGCAATATGCCCTGTTTTTAAGAGCTCAATCATTTCAAAATGCAGTGCCTGGCTCTCATGGCCTTATATCTATGTAGTTTGCACTTTTTACACAATTTCTTGTTTCGATAAACGTATCGAAAAGAAATTTCTTTTTTTATTTTAAGAAAAACTTTCGAAAAGCATTTTTTGTTTTTTTTAGTAAAATTTGTTTTTAACATATTCCACTCATCTTAATTTTTATTGAGAAATTTGCTTCTTTCTAAATTAATTCTTCTCTTGGCTATCCTCAAAACTTCATTTTAAATCTTAACAATGCATCCTAACCTCAAAATTTTACTATATGTATTCGGAAATTTTAGAAAATTTTTTTTAGATTTGATTGCGCTTATAAACAATTTGTTGTTTGACGATCCTAACAAATCTTCAAACTCTAATTCCACATCGAGATCAATTCTAACCTAAAAAATTTTACTTTGTACGATACTTAAATTTTTTTTTTTTTTTCATTTCAAAATTTATACAAAATGCATTTTTTTCGTGAAATCTGATATTTTCTAAATTTATTAATCTTTCTTTATTCAATTTCTATACATTTCTTTATCGAGCCCTATTCTAACCTCAAAAATTTGACTTTGTTCGATATTTAAACAATTTTTTTAATTTAAAAATTTATACAAAATGCATTTTTTTCGTGAAATCTGATATTTTCTAAATTTCTTAATCTTTCTTTATTCAATTTCTATACATTTCTTTATCGAGCCCTATTCTAACCTCAAAAATTTTACTTTGTTCTATATTTAAACAATTTTTTTAATTTAAAAATTTATACAAAATGTATTTATTCGTGAAATCTGATGTTTTCTAAATGCATAAATTTTTCTTTATTAAATTTCCATAAATTTTTTTAACTAATCGAATATAGATTTTTTTTAATGTTCAGAGGCAAAAACATTTACTTGGAAATGAAAATAAGTATTTTAAAAACTGGAAAGCATGCAATTCTTTGATATTTTTTCGAATTTTAACCTGTAATTTTTTTTTTTGATAGAAGAAATATTTGAGAACTTTTCCCTTTTTAATTGATCTCAATTCCATGCCATTTTCAATGACTCATTTTTTCATATGAAAAACATCTTGCAAATTACAGCCCAAAAATTACAAAATTGTTAAAACAATCTCTACGCGCAGGCGAAAACCAAGCAACCCAACAACAAATATCGGCATAAGT
>JAPVRG010235155.1:0-28361 GCA_029783565.1 Rhagoletis cerasi
TAGCCCATCGGGGGGGCGTGGCAAAAAAAAAAAATTTTTTTTTGCGATCGCCTTCAAAATATCTTTAATCCTAGGGGTGGACTGGAGAAACTTTTTTTGTCGATCCACCTTAGTGTGCAATCGCACGACAACCCTGGCTTGTGTTCGGCGCATAGGCTTACGTGTATTCTAATTTGACAGGCTGCACGCCCCACGCCACAAGCCCTTTATGTGTTTACAGCATAAGCGTTAAAAGGCGTCTTAAAAGTTAAAATGTTTTTAGGGGAATTGTAAATGCACTAAAATGTTTTATACTGATAACAAATATTAAACCCTGTGAGTTGTCAAACCACTTTAACCATTATTTCACATCGAAACATTTCACGATTAAAACAGATAATTACAGGGGTAGGCGCCGGAATTTTTTAATTGGTAACACATTAAGAATGCTATAATTTTTCTATTTTTTTTTCTTTTTAAACATCAGTTCATCATGAAAAAAAAAACAAAAACGTACAGTATTCGGTGCGGCACATGCTGCATGAATATGGTTTGGTGGTATTTTGTCCCAGTGGCGGCGAAGAGCAGTCCTCAAGGCGTTTACTCTCTAATATTTTTTTGTTGATAATTTGGCCTCGAGAATGGACCATATGTAAAAATCCATTGCGTCCAAGCCCGTTGAATATGGTAGCAATTGTTGTGAAGAAATTAAGCGAGGACCCGAGTCCTGTTGAAACCTTCTAATGTATGTAGTCTGTAAGAAAATTTGTTCATAGACTCAGTAATAAATAAAAAAAAAAAAAATAAATTTGTTGGTTTACCCTTACGCCTTGTTCAATGTAATTCTAGATCATATTCGCGCTGTATGTGAAGCACTCCTGGACAGGCTCGATGCTATTATCCGCGCTTAAGGTGGCTACGTCGAACAGTAGCGCACTTTTCTTAAAATTTGACATGTTTTTATGCCAAACTGGTGTTAAAAAATTACAAAAAAATTAACAAAATTATAACATTTTAGTTGGTAACACTTCGAGAGCCTACACCTGTAGGCGAATCCCCTAAAAAAAATGTAAGCGTTATTTTACGTAGACAAATTTTAAGATCTTAAGACATTACGACGCTTAGCACGTCTTGTGAATTCCCTAAATAAGTCATCGTTTTTTCATCGCCGTTAAAATTGACATTGCAATTATCCCTGAGTGCTGTGCTGGTAATTATGCAATGAACAGTATTGCCAAGTAAAATAAATCGAATGAAAATTTATATACTTAACACGGTAGTTTTCAGTGGCAAAAAAAAGGTCTGCCAATTTATTAACTGAAATATTTTCTTTGCTAACGGGCAAATTAATTTTTTAGCTTAGCTAAAATAATCTAGGAACTAACACATCGATGCCCCAGTTGAGAATCATATTAATTAGGGGAAAATTGTGGTGCAATTATTACGATAGTGCATACATCAGAAAGCCACAACTTCATTGAAAAAAAAATTGTAAATAATATACTAACATATATGAATCTGAAGTGAGTATCGAATTGGAGAGGTCGGTATGTGCGGTAAAATTTGAATAGCCTACTGGCGGCAAATGTGTAAATCCGCCGCTGCGTACTAGTACATCCGCTGAAAATGCTTTCGATTTGGCGAAAACTTACTACAAAAGCAACTATTACAATTAATACATCGATGCTATCATCGATATTGAAATTAAAAAAAAATATATTACCGTCAAGAATATCAGACGATGCCGATCACATAAATCACAATAACCGTAGAATTGAAAAGAGAAATTAATTACAATCCGTGCGCAACAAATGCAATGCCTTAGAAGCACTGCAATGGATATCAATCGCGATAAACGCTGGAATTAAAAGAAGTCATTAGCTCGCTGGCCTAGGCGTCAAGAAAAAAATAAAAAACTTAAATGGAAACTTAAAGCAACTATTAACAAGGGAGATTTTTCACTACCACAAAGTTTGAATGCTTACCGGGAGCGAAAAAATTGGAAAACATTGCCATTTTCCGGCTTTTGCAGTGAGTTTAATAACGTTAATCTTAATACTATGTTCCCCAAAGAAAAGTGGCGCAAATAAGCCGAGAAGTCCTGAAATAGAATTTGACCAAACTAGACCCCCTTACGACCAGGCATCTTAAATGCGATCAGTGCACAACTACCTGATGTGGGAGAATGGGAGAGTTGAATTGTAAGATGAAATTAAAATTGCGATTAGACGTGGCAATGCAAGTACTTTTTCTTCGCATTTTACTGTTAAATTGCGAAGGTGGAAATCCACTTTATTGTGTAAATGCTCGAAAAGTACATTTTGATGCTTTTCAGAAATCAATTTCGCTAGTAAAACTCTCAAGTAGTGACTGCAACTGAAAGAAAACAGATTTCGAAAATTAATTTCAACCTGCTCGTGCTACACCAGCCAATTTAATTTTTTGATGAAAATGATATTAAAAAGAGGTTTTTTGAAAAAGCTTTTCTGAAATTAAAAAGTATTTTCGCAAGTCATTATAGGTGCATAGTGTGACTGCTGTGCAATTTCTTTTGGAAATTTTTGAGTTTGGCAAACTTTTCGTAAATACTTGCATTGTCACTTCTAGTCTCACTTAAGGTATTATAAATGGTCGGCCGATGTGGTGGCTGCCTCAATTGTATGTATATTATTGCTAATGTATTTTTTCCTTGGTTAGTGGGCTAATTTTTCTAGCCGATCCATGAAAAGTTTTTCTTCGTACAAATAGAATTTTTTATTTAAACAATAGCGAATTACTAGCGGTAATTGGGAAAAACTGTTTGTTATCTATTCTAATAAAAACTATTTAATTAGGAATAAATACCATGTAAAAAATTGTATATAATCCGATCTCTACACATAACTCTCCTTTAATTAAAAACGAACTTAGGGCCGATTTCATAAGGAAACATTAAAGTTCCTTTTGCAAAAGTTTCCTTTTAGTTAAAGTGACATTTAAATGTACTGTGTCTCTTAAAGGCATCCTATCTTTAAAGTGGCTTTATGAAATCGATCGGCAAAATAAAGCATCCGTTAAATTTAAATGATTCTTTAATTTTATTATGAAGTCGGCCCTTACATATTAAAGTTTTTCAATTCAACTCCGTATACCACACATAGGAAGTAGATTCTCAAATATTTCAATCCTATGAAAGTCAAAACATTCACTTTGGTTGAAGTACACGCCGCACAGTGGAAGAGCCCTACATAAAATATGGCAAAAAATACCAATTGTGCACTGATTTTACTGTAGTTTGTTATCTGTGGTATTTTTGCTTAGGAATGAAGAAATGCCCACTACACTAGGGGGTGGAAATGGTAAATGTTTTAAACATTTTAATGAAATTCGGTTAGTATCTTAGTTTTAACCAGAAAACATAAATCTGAAAGATGATCAAAATCGAGACATTTAGAAGTTTGGCAATCACAAAGTCCCACAAATGGAAAATTTTTAAATAATATGTGCATTCAGACAACTTGCAAAAGGCATTTCGAGACCAAGTGGTTTCAAGACAAATTAACAAAACCATATCTGGTGAATAACTCAGTGAAAGGGGAGACCAGTATGTTTGCATGTATGTGTTTATATATTTAAAAAAAATATATTTATTCAAGCAAAAATGGTGGGTAGGCACTGTGGACAATGGTAACTATAGGTGAGTACCACCATGCAGAGATCGCAAAAAACCCCAGAAGCATTGTCCGGAGGATGCATCAGACTAGGCCGAGCATACTTTAAACTGCCATCAAGTCATAATTTAAGAAAGTCTTATTACATGGCAGTTGAGAAGTTCATGTGCAAACATTTCATAAATGTAATGAAGGAAATTTTTGCACCTGCAGCATTACATGGCATGCATTTAGGCGCTTGGTGTTAGCAATCGCGCCTAAACATCTGGTCTCGAACAGTTGAAAAGTACAGTCACTGAAGGTATTGGTACCAGACAAAATGAAGATTTCGCAATCAATGACATTGAAACATTTGATTTCTTTGCTATTTTTTATATATCTTTTAGATTATAGCAATGGTCCTGGTAGAAGAGGCGGCTTATTATATAACTTTGTGGAGTAGACCATTGCCCAATACTTGGCTTTGGCTGCATGCAGGTAGATAGTGACGAAAAATCTTTTGTTGTTTTGTTTGTCTCGCAAGATTGCAAGCGCACAACTCTATGTTCCGGCCCACGGTGTCTGAAGTCCAGATTGGCGGGTAGAGATCAACTTATTATTTTGTATCCTACCTTTTTTAATAATTCAGACACGGTCGGTAAAAGGATAATTAGTCGAGTGTTGCACCTTTACCTGACTTGGTGATAGCAATAATTTCGGCTATTTTCTAAACCATTTGTTTTTCGTCATTTTTGAGTGTAGGTGGATATAATGGTGTATGATTTTTAAATATTGCTTAAAAATGTTTTAAACGAATATTAGCTTTTTATTTGCGAAGTTTTGTCCGGGTCCACATAGAGATTTTACTGGTGGTTGGCATTACAGTACCAAAGGTAAACCATAATTTTATACTTTTGAACAGTTATTGGCCTTTAGTTAATACGTATTCGTTACGAAAAGAAGTGTGTAGGCATTATTTTTCTATCTTAACGATCCGCTAAGGTTATTTGGCCGCCCTCAACCCAACGAACTCGTGGCGGCGACCCTCTTCCCACATGATGTAATGTGGAACGATTTTACGTAATTTTTCGGAGAACGAAATGACACTGAAGATGGCACAACGCCGAAACCGGTTTGTCTCTAAACCAAAATTGACAAGGGAAGACGGAAAATCATTCCACATTACATCATAATCCTACCCTGTCGGAAACACCAACAACAAAAATGAGACTCTTCCCACATCCCTATCTACGCCAATATGTCGGTGCAAAGCAAAGAAAGTACATACTTTTACAATAAAATGAGTCTTTATTCATCTCAATTCTGCAGGACTCGGCGATGGAAATGTTCTGGGTAAGAATAAATAAAGCAATCTTGTGCGTTACTGTATACGTATATTTATTTGGAACATCACTTTTGCATTATACTTATACATACATACCAATATACTTACATACATACATACATATTTAACCTATACTTAAAAACTAATATTTAAGCTACTTTAGTTTATAGGGTGTAATAGCTATATTTCCATTTATGAGAGAAATACATAAATACATAATTGCGTAAATATAAAATACCTGCACTTGATCTAAAAAAATTCACTAATTTTAGTGTTTTACAAATGTTTAAACTATTTTTGTTATTAACTATATCTCACACTGTTGATATTGCCAATGTGTGAAAATATTCCACGCTTGATGCGAGTAATCTTGCTGCATCGGCTTTGGAGGGCATTTCGCAAACTGCTCGACCGAGGCAGCTCTGGCGTACGGAAATACTGCGCCAGAGGGGCATTCGGTACGTTGATATGGATTATATAGCTGTATTTTATTCTTCAACATCCGCTTCCTTATATGTCTTTTAGTGTAGCCATCCTCAGCGTTGGTGTCAATTGTCCAATAACTTCCACGACCTGGATCGTTTGCGGGCCTCGGAACGCGCACGAAAATTTTATTATGGCTTAGATTGTAGCGCACTGTATCCTTCCAGTTGTCGTTATTTCTGGAGAAATGTGGATAGTTCTCTTCAATCCAACGGTAAATTGATCTTAATGGCAGGCATTTTCCAGGACTAGTACGAATGGCCATTGCAATGGCAGCTTTGTAAGTGATGCCTTCATTTACTGGCGATGAGTTGGTGCCTTCCAAATTGCGAATCGAGGGGGTGATTGGTGCTTTGCTAGAACGTTCCTTTACGAGATCTCTTCCAAGAATAAATTTTACACTATATTTGTTGAATACATCGGTGTCGGCCAGCAGGCATCGAATGGAATACGAAGAAAGTAGTTGTGCCATTTTTGAACTCTTGGGCTTTCGCTTTAGACAACGTGTTTATGACAGCACTGCAAGGGGCGAAAGTTAAATGATGTCCACTATGGAAGTGTTGGCTTTTTATACTAAACATTGCAACATATGTCAGTACATTTAAAATGTGTATATGACTTCTGCAAATAATATGCGACATTTTCGCTCCAAAACTAAAAACAAACACTTTCACTCAACCCTAACACTCTACATTGCGTTTGAGTGAGTGTTTCAAATGAGTGTTTCTGAACATGGCGAATGTCGCAGCCAACAGCCTACACAGGTATGTGAATTGAATTCCGAGTGATTTTGTTACAAGAGTTGTTGTATAACATTATCACAGTTTATAAAAAACATTCGACTTCTTCTCAGAATTTTTAGTTGCTACTGATTTAAACATTTAAAATGTATAAAGGAAAGTTATGATTTCGTAGACAGAAGCCCTTTCCCACTTTCGTAGCCAAATTAAAGTTATAGTTTCTACGTTGTACTGAGTGATAAAAATAATTTTGACTACACATTTTGTTGATATTTAGTGCAGCGTAAAACCTTCTAAGTAAAAACACTCTCAGCTGATTGTAAAAAAATGCCTAAGCTGAGATCACTTGATTTTCGGAATTCCCTTTAATCTATTACAGTTTCTTCTTCCATTCCAATGCCATTCGGCTAACAACTACACCAAAACACTGAACCAAAAACAATATGAAGAATAGTGCCGTTACTTGTGGACATGTTTGATGCCATAGCGTACCCAAAAGTTTTCATTGGGGATAACGTGAAGTAGAAACCGAGAGTTTTCACTTGCACTTGCACATGACAGATCAACCAAGCCTACAAAAAACATTGAAAATCTATAGAAAATTGATCAGCGTACAAAAGAATAACTTTAGATTCATTCATGAAGTAGTGAATTTTAGCCTATAAAACCGCATGATCCTGAAAACTTGCTGATAAGAATTTTTTAGTCCTAAAACTGCATCGCCCATTTCTAGGAGTTTGTCGCCTTACACAAACAACTTCCAGAACAAAAATTTTTACTGGACGGGTATTCTACCGGAATACGTTATAAAATTTACATTTTTGCAAAAACACGATTTCTGACACCTTGCTAATTATATATAGGTAAATAAAACTTCCATTGACTTATTAATTTCATAGACATCATATTAATTATCAAAAAATAAATAAATAAATAAATAATCGGAGCTCATTCTTGCTTTGACTGACGTTGTTAAAACGGAGCAATAGCGAAATTATGTGCCACTTAGACCAAAGAAACACTGAAATGAACGAAATCGGCGAAATTGCCCACATACAACTCCACAAACGGCACACCTGCTTGGCGAGAGAAGTTCATAATGCTTGGTTTGTTGCTGCTAACTTCAATATCTGGGTCAGTGCATGATTTCGAAGTCGATGAGACTATCATCTGCGCACTCGTCTTGGTCATACTTATCCATTATTTCTCAAATCCTGCTGCTTTGCCGAATTATCTTGTGCCGATATTACATACATTCTTATGTCTTTGCTTACTTATGTACGTTTGTAAGAACATGTACCATATATGTATGTATGTAAGCATGCACTTATTTATGTACAATGTAATAATATGTTGCGACCAATAAATGCTTCTTTACACTACTATGTAGCTGATTATCCCAAGCTGAATACACTGCTTTTGAAATTATCGTTGCTGTATTTTAAGGGGCTCTGTAGTTATTTAAGACTTATGTATCTTATTCCGTATTTTTATACCCCAGCGCACTTGTTCACAAGGGTATATCAACTTTTTTCGCATAACGGTTGTTTGTAACAGCCTAAAGGAACCGAGATAGATATAGACATATATATACCAAAATGCAATGCAATGAAAACATGTCTGTGAAGTTGGCATACGGTATGACGCAAAACGAAAGAAAGAAGTTTTTCTGAGTAGCCTTCCAATAGTTCTAGAGTTCTTGAAAAGGAAAAAAAAAGTTCTGGATATTTTCACAAAAAAAAAATTTTTTTAAAAAATTGTATATGCCAGATTCACGCAGCATACGACATGTGGCAAAAAGGCAAATAAAAAATTGTGCTGAGCAGCTTTTTAGTAGTTCTAGAGTTCCTGAAAAGGAAAAAAAAGTTCTGCAAAATTACGCCGAAAAAACACTTTTTTCGATAAAGTTAAATTTTTGAAAAAAAAAATTACAATTAAAACTGTTCTGAGTAGTTCTAGAGTTCCTGAGAAAGAGAGAGTTTTGCAAATTACGTCGAAAAAAACATTTTTTTCGAAAAAAAATGAAGTTAAAAATTAAAATTTTTTTTGTGAAAGTATCCAGACCTTTATTTTTCCTTTTCAAGAACTCTAGAACTATTGGAAGGCTACTCAGAACAACTTATTTCTTTTCGTACTGCGTAATACCGTATGCCAACTTCACAGACATAATGAAAACAGAAATTTATGAAGCCATGTCTGTCCGTCTGTCTGTCTGTTCGTCTGTCTGTTCGTCCGTCCGTATTCACGATAACTTGAGCAAAAAGTGAGATATTTAAACGAGATTTAGTATGTAAAGGGCAACCCTTTATGCAAGGTAGGTTGGTATTGAAAATGGGGGAAATCAGACTGCAACCATGCCCACCTTCCATATCGCGGTAACTAACTTATCAATTTCTACCAAACATGGTTCAGTTATTTCATTAAGGGCCGGTTTTTCAATGGCGGGTTAACACTAACTGCAGGATAAACATCGTCATCGACGTGATCGACTCCGTAAGATATAACAGGGAGTCGATAACGTCCATCCGTTAACCAGCAGATAGTGTCCATCAGCCATTGAAAAACCGGCCATACGTCTAACTGAGAATATTATCGAAAATACTTGAAACTGGGGAAAAACACTCCTGCTTATCAGAAAGGTAAAAAAACGATAACGTATATAAAATTCGGCTTCTCTATGCCACTTTAACAAATATTTTTCATTAGATATGTAAATTCAGGATTAAAACTATTAAATGCAGAAATTTAAAGTATATACATGTACATAAAATAAATAAATAAATATTCGGCGCTTACACATTTGTTAGTGCTTGGCCAAGCTTCTCCTCCGGTTTGTGGTTTGCGCCTTGAGGTTGTCACTCCAAGGGAAGGGACCAAACGGCAATGGAGGCCATTTTTTGGCAGAACTACACTCGGAGGTTAGCCATTGCCTTCCGAGGGGCGATAGCTATTAGCGATAGCTAGTACCCTGGACCTACCGAGTGGCAGTGCGCACTTATAACCACTCGATCACATACATAAACATATGTATATTTAAATAGGAAAATACTAGACTGTATTCGACCATATATTAGTTTATTATATTAAAATATAGAACTCCTATTTTTTTCACGTAATTTTTAGTGTACCCCGGCAATGTACAAAGATCTGATTTTATACTCGTAAGACTTGATCAGTTCCTGGAATAGTAAGTTAGGCGCTAGACAGATTGTTTTAACAATGGTTTCATTAATTCGTGCCTGGACTGAATCTGACGTGCAAAACCTTGACTTGGTTGACCGAAGGCGGGTTAGCAAAAATATTAGGAGTAGTAAGAGTTTTTTAAGAACGCCCAGAGAACCCCTAGTAACAAAAACTTCATAAGAGTAAATACATATCTATTCGTTAACTATCAAATAAAATACCTCAATAAAAAAAGTATATACATATGTATGTACTTCTATCGTTGAAATCATTTCTCCAAAAGCGATGCATCAGCCGTACAAAGGATATCATTCAGCAGCTGCTTAGGGTTCCTTTAAAGGTACATCAAAAACTGAGCTAAATATTTTTTTAATCAAATTAAACTTGATTTTTATGTTCAGAGCTGTGAGAAAATTTAGCTTGGATACATATACTGGAAAAGACCTGTCTACCTGGATAGAGAAAGCGTTAACGTCCTGTCGAGTGCTTCGCTAGATTGATAGGAAGACTGCAGAAAATATTCGGAAATAATAAATATTCGGAAATAATAAACATCCATATGAACTTTTAAATTTCTCATTGATTCAAGACAATGACTAATTTGATATCACTGACCAGAAATAACGAACGCTTTACAAAGCAACGCTTTTAATGAATTTTAATTTGAGTTGGAAATTTTGCCTCTCAGGTATCATCACTATTTCCGCTTGACATTCGCAGTCTCGCATGACAATTTAAGAAGAGGCTGCCATGGTCGCCAATCTTTGCATTTGATCCCAGGGAAATGACGTTGTATGTATGTATGTAGGATGCTCCACTCGCTACCAGCGACATACAACTCAAGCGACTCGTTGGACAAGTAGGCGTGTCGCACTTATTATAAATGCGCACAGTTCTTAAATTATTTCATTTTTTAAGAGCAAGAAACTAAACGCAACGACAAACCCAACACCAGAGCAAAATGGAATCGAACAAATAGAATAAACTGGCGAAATTAACGACAGCAAACGGCGGTCGCAAACACCAAAAGCCAGTAAGAACGGCCGCTGCAGCCAGCACTGCTATCGGAAGACTAAAGAGACAAACTCGGACGCCCTTCTCTCCACCGCTATCTGTCAGTCCAATGTCCGGCTGCCGGACTACATACCCTCGGCTCTGCTCAGTGGCCCGCTCGCTGCAAATACGCGAGGAAAAGAAGTCATTTGCGCGATCACCGCCATCTGAAACTTTTGGTGGATATGCTGTGGATACTCCTAGTAGTAGGTTTGTGCGAATGTATGCACGTAGGGACTAACATCAAATTCAACATTCAACTCCAGCCACATACGAATGCGTGCGTATATTTTGCAAAAGTCCACATCGCCAAATACACACGAAAAGGAAATAAATTACTTTAAATGGTTTTGGATAGCAAATTGCAGTTTGCCATTCTGAAAGATATGCCCCACCAAACATATCAACACGCGAATCACTGCCAAGCTGCCGCTAAGCCAAGGCGGGTGATCGTGGCCGCTCAGATCGTTGCCCGACAGGCTGCAGTGCCATCAACAACATATACAAAAATATGTACATATGTACATGCGTACACATCGAGATCTATGTATGTATGTAATAATGTTCAACGACAGTTGACGGAGATTGAAATTGAGTTGAGTTGGCGCATCAATTCCCAAGAAGAAGAAGGCAAAGGGATAGTAGCAGCGATTAAAATGTATCCTAACCCACAAGCCGAGAGAACAAGGCAACAAGACAACAAGGATAAACAGAGGCAAATCATAAACCGGGATAAAATTAAAGAACTAGAAAAAAACGAAATATTGAGAAAACCTTTAAGAGACGCATTCGCACCCTCGATGTGGAGCTTTACGGTGTTTGCAACTCTTCAATGTCGACGCTGCGTTGACGTCGTGCTTGTGGCAGTTGCGTCGTCTTTTCATTCCACGGTGACGCGCAACTATAATTGGTAGATGTCTACGAAGTTGAGAATAGGTTGAGTACGAAACAGTGACGTTGAGGCTAACAAATTTCGCCACATCGGAATGCAAGGGCTTCGAAATTGGCGGTCGCATATACCGTCAGTCTGACATTTATAATGACTTAACAACCATGGTCACCAGCAGCACATGGCTGCGGGGCGAATGGGCGGGACGGAGGGGCTAACCCTGTGAGTGAGATTTGACATCAGTGAACGAGGAGGGCTCACCAATACATAAACATGCACCCAATACCCTGCAACAATTCAGACTCACCCTAGGTTAGCCCTCAGATAGTTCCTATTGTTACCAGCACTAGTCTCTCATAATTACCCTGCCAATGGTTTCAACTGCCATTTTTAGCATTGCCGTGTCATTGGAAACAGTGACCGTAAGATAGTCCTGGGCTAGTCCATATTTCGGAAAAACCAAAAAAAATTTATCATTTTTTAACCATGTTGCCTCTGACGGCATTTCAACCCGGACTCTCTTGAAAGCTAATAAATAGTGGCAAGCATCTCTGCACACTCAGCTGCAGCCACAACATGTAAATGTGAGTTTAAATGTTCACTTTGAATCAAGGCCAAACCAAGCGATTGTGGCATTTACAGGGTGGTGTTGATGAGAAATTTTTTT
Source organism: Rhagoletis cerasi (assembly GCA_029783565.1). Classification (NCBI taxonomy): domain Eukaryota; kingdom Metazoa; phylum Arthropoda; class Insecta; order Diptera; family Tephritidae; genus Rhagoletis; species Rhagoletis cerasi. The sequence continues at coordinate 11,969 of JAPVRG010235155.1, forward strand.
ATTGAACTGCACTAATTCTCGATAAAAATTTCTAGACAACACCCTCTGTCACTGCCAAACTGTACTTTTCGCTAACATTTTCGATGTAAACAAATGTCCAATTCTAACCGGTGAAGTACTGTTCCTTTTCGAAAAATTGGCCGCCTTATTGTTGCAGGGTAGTTAAATAATTCAAAGCATTTTTACTCAAAATTCAACACATACAAACAATTTGGCTGAAAAATATTTATTTTTTTTGTCGATGGTAAGGAAGCGATCGTCTATAATCGCAAATTTAAATTTTAGGTGATAATTTTTCGCTCTTCGTGACTCAGCGGCAGATGGAAGGGAATTGTCTTTGTATAAAAGCAAACAACTTTTGTTTGCCATGTGGACACAACACAAGAATGCCAAATATATCAAAAATAAATATTATTATTAGAACAATTTAGAACGTTTTGAGCTAAAAACAGATAAAATGCAACAGCCACTCTTTAACTCTGAAATATCTACCACCAAACAATGGACTGGATGGGCCAGTCATTCAGTCGCCCCCTTAAGATGCAGCGCCACTAAAGCGATATAAATAAAGTATTTTTTGCTGTACAAATGTACATACATATTTAGTTCCAAGTAATAAAAATTCATCAAAAAAGCATCCATGATTTTAAATGATCATTTTAATTACGTACTACGCTCAGTATTTCGAAACTCATTGTCTATGCGGGAGTGTATCTGTATTTCATTGTGCTTTTAGTATCTATACATATATATTTATTTATGATTATTATTTATTTGTTTCAACTTTGTTGTCCTTTACTTTTGGTGGAGATAAGAACTCTGGAGGCCTTTTGCATTCGGCCATTCACCGCAGCAATCGATTTGTACATTTGTCAAGAGACTTTATCGATTGTTGGAGTGCGATATGAAGACAATGCCTTGGGCAGTACATTGCTGGCTAAAAGGGGGCGTAGCTTGATCGTAGTTAAACAATAACAATGTAATGTTTGAACGCCTATTTTCACATGCATATATGAATATTAGGCCAGGTCGGTGATCATACAAAAGTGAGAAGTTTGTGTTTGTTTGTTTCTTCGAAAGGACTCTAGCGCCAAAAAAAAATTTTCGGCTTACCCTTAACTTTTTTATTTACATATAACCCGATTGTAAAAAATGAAATATTGGTGACAAGTACACATTTTCGAGTACCATTAATTGATATAACACTTGAAAAGGAAAAACCATTACCTGTATATGTAGCCAGTTATGTACATATTATATTTTTTGTTAGAAATTGAGATATGTACTTGAGTTGTTTATTTAAAGGCGCTACTTGAGGTCAGCAAAATACTTGTACACATTCATATATGTATATAGTACTCAAAAATTCTCTGGAAACCAGAATTAAAAAGTACTCGAGCTTAATATCTTTATTCGCAGATATATATTCATACATACTTATATCTATGTACATATTTATATTGTTCAACCCCATTGCTTTGTTTTGTGTTCAAATAAAAACATTTAAGACCAAGTAAACTATAGAAATAAAATGACCGCAAAAGGGATATCAACCAGAAAATTAAATTTAAATACATACTACATAAACATAACTTCCAAATCTATTTAGCATGAGTAATTTTTCAAGAGAACTTCGAACGTTATTTTATATACATATATTTGCTGGATGCGCAATGGTTGCTCTTGAGCTACGCAGCTATTTTTGTAGTAGTTATAACCTTTTCATGTCGGCGTCGCACAGTGGTATTTTGCTGGGAGAAAATCAATACAATCAACACCTGAATTATGGCAAGCCGAAAAAAGTGTATAACAAAATGAAAAAAATAAATAAATAAATAAACAAAACCATATGATTTAATAAACGCAGACATTTGAATAAGACATAACTATTATAAGAGAAAAGAATAAAAGCCAATCAATATATACGCTGTAAAACAGGCAAAAAATCCCCCGGGGTTTCTCAACGGTTGCTAAAGGTTTTAGGTCTGCTGAATTCGAATCTGAAGTCAGAATTTTCGGGTCACCCTAGGTTTTCTCTACAGTACGTGGTTTGTCGGGAAACCGAGATTTGTAGAAAAAAAAATTTTGTATTCTTTTTAAAATCATTGAACAAGTGTAACTAAAGGTTTTTGGGGGCAAGGAATCATAATAAATCTAATATTTATTTTTAGATTTGACCACATATAGATGACCCTATAGTACCAAAAATTTGTGTTTTAGTACATTTTTTACTCATTTAATTTTTTAAAAGAAATCAATATAAATTTATTGGAACGCAAAAAATGTATTTGGAATAATTTTTATTAAGTTGGTAAAAACCACAACAACCCACAATCAGCTGAGGTATAGGTATTTACTATTTTGGTGAATATCACTTCAACATCATCAGACTTTTTCCCGAGACAAGGATTCGAACTCCCTCCTTGTCTGTCCACGGCAGTTGTGAGTAGTTGGTCATCAACCAAATCGGCTATTGATGCCCTGTGTAAGCTGTTAAGGCTGATTCACATACAACTTTCTTCGCTTTGCTTGACAGTTCTTTGCTTTGACATATAAGATCGATGTAGGCATATGCATGAATATGGTCACATAAAAAACGTTTGAAGCAAAGCAAAACGAAGCAAAATCTTGGGCAACATTCATCTGTTTTACGCTTTGACTATCAGCTGACATTATTTTTGTATTTATTTTTTTGCTTTCATAGCACAAATCAGACAGAAAGGTAAATATGGTGTTGTGACATTATATATTGTATGTAAGCGTTTATATTTATTTTTTCAGAAATTAAACAATGGAAGTAAAGCTCATGGAGCGCAGAAAGTCAAAGTGTTCATTGTGGCATCCGCTCTCTTTGCTTCGCTTTGTTCTCAAAGTTGAAACTGTCAAGCAAAGCGAGGAAAGTCGTATGTGAATCGGCCTTTACTGTTTGTGCTTAATATACATATGTACATAGGCAAATTGGAGTCTACAGCTTTCTTATAGTATGAAGATAGATATATGTATATTGAATAAAATTTGTTATAAAAATATAATGAGTAGAAAATGTTCTAAAAAAATATGAGTAGAAAATGTACTAAAACACCAATTTTCGCACTACAGCGACACCTGTATGTGGTCAAATCTAAAAATAAATATCATATTATTATTCTTTGACCCCAAAAATCTAAAGTTACACTTGTTCGATGATTTTAAAAAGAATACGAAATTTTTTTTCTACAAATGCCGGTTTCCGGACACCACGTACTGTAGAGAAAACCTAGGGTGACCCGAAAATTCTGAATTCAGATTCGGATTCAGCAGACCCAAAAGCTTTAGAAACCGTAGAGAAACCCCAGGGGATTTTTGAAATCTTAAATTTTGTTGTACTGTGTTATTATAATAATATACAAATTTTTCGGGGGTTCTCAACAGTTTCAAAAGCTTTTGGGCCTGCTGAGTCTGAATCTGAAGTCTGAATTTTCGGGTCACCCTAGGTTTTCTGTGGTGTACGTGGTTTATCCAGAAACCAGCATTTGTAAAAAAAAATGTTGTATTATTTTTAAAATCATTGAACACGGACGGCTGTTCTATAACTCAATCAGTAAAGTTCGTCGATTTTTGTAGAGTTGTTGTAAGTTATGAAAAACACCATTCATACCCTTTAAAATATGTGTCAAGTGCACTCGAAGTTAACGCAACACTGCTTAATTTTTTAACTTCTCACCACAGATACTCTATTTGCTGGCTCATCCGCTATAATCCCTTTAGCGCGGATAACCGAGGATTATACTTGGCCTTGATCAATTTGAAAAATATAGAAAGTAATCTTTGAGTTTCAACTTAAAATCTTTGAGTGGTTTTTTGATTTCGTGTGTTTAATGCATTTCGTGGGTTATACCGCAACATTGGTGCATTTTGATGAGAATAAAAAAAACATAAAACATGACATTAATTTCATTTGCCATAAACCTGCAGTATAACAGTTCTTACTTATTCTGGAAAAAAAACAAAGGGATTGCCGTTTCTTGTAAATGTAACTACGCCAATAAATTACAGTGTAACTTTGAAATTTTCCACAGCTTAGCCGCCTCTTTTCCTACCTGTTTACCTTAGGCAAATCTTTGCATTGTTAATTGCCGACTCAGCAGCTATAATCCCCTTAATAGTAATGACAGGGGATGAAACCAAAATTTAAAAGTTTGAAAACAATGGAAACATTTGAGTGACTTTTCTCAATGAAAGCGACTCAATATATAATAGTTGCTGCTTGTGTAAAAACCGTCCACTTTGTGTGAAAGTTTAAAATCTATTTAGTGACTTCCGATACGAATGAATTTGAGTGCCTTTGAAGTTCTTACATATATTTTAGCGGAACAGAGGACAGGGAGGAACGACCCGCTTTCACCTTCAATGCGATAGTTGCCTTTAGCGCCCTTCAGAAATCTGGCATCATATTTTTATTCCATGTTACATGACATCGCCGTTCCACATCCTTAATATATTGGCGGAATAATTTTCCTTGTTCATCAAAAAAGTCTACGTGCGAATTCAAGAAAGTTTGAACCAATTTTACACTTCTGACTTCGGATTCGGAATCAGTGGGAAAAAATACATCGGGATGGACTATCGTAGTATCTGGGCCAAGACATTTTTTGTGTTTGAGTTCCTGAGACCTATAGAGCAACTTCTAAAATATTCTTTTAAATTTTTTTTGCAGATTGTTTAATTTGCCCAATTGAAAGTTGTTTGGGGCTATTACTTTCAATTCAAGTCATTATGAAAGGAAAAATTACAAAATTTTTCTCAAAATCGTCTACATACATATGCATATAAGAGTTGCATTATTTGTATGAGTTTCGTTACTTCAGCAGTAAATTATGTACATACATACATACGTATTTCTAAAGCCATGTAGTCTTTGTCTCCGGGCAACTTGACTTTGTCATGGGACTCAGCCAATGCACTGAGTAAGAATGTATGTGGATATGTACGAGTAATTCAGTGCCAGTGGTCAAGATCACTTTGGCAATCAACGCAATAAAGAAAAATTAAATCTGATATCGTTTGAATCAAGAGGGGCGGTCAGGACACGATTTACTGGTGCAATACACATGCGCACATGGCCTCCACATGGCTTGGATGCTGCATGGGATGTACCTGGATCACAGAATGGCGGGTGAGGCAGTTGAGGTGGAAGGCAGCAGCATTGTTGTGCGACATGGGACATGCCATGGCACTCAATGGCATGACAGCAAAATCACTAGCGGACGATCAATTGCAGTCCACAAAATTACAATGGCAGAGCAATAGTGTGGTGGTGTGTTTGAATGGAGTAGAATGCTTCCATGTTGCAGCGGTTGGGCAGTGGGCAGAGTTGAGGGTCGTGGGGAGGTAGTTGCCGGCGCAAATGCGGCTTACTGCAAATGGCGTAGCATAGATCAGCAAATTTATTCGCCGAGCAAGTAAAGACTTCCTCCTCTGCTTGCTGCGGGCATGAACGCCAAGGGATTGCAGAATCTGCACGGGAAGCACCAGTCGAATGATACACCGGATCTGCGCGTCTGATGGCCGGAATTATGATTGAGGTTTATGACCGATAATTGCGGTACTAACATAGTTGAAAGAGATTTGGCTATATTGAGCGCTGGTTGATCCGACTGGAGCCTTTAAGTTTAATTATTTCTTTTATTTAAAATCTTTCTTGCAATATTTTACGCGATTAGTTTGGAAAATGTATGTAAGCAAGCATTTACATTTTAATAATATTTTGAGCAGCTTTTTTAAGGGCAGCGGTTGTGCATCATTGATGTTCAATTAATTTTCTACCAATGCCCAGGTACATATATGTAGGTATGTATGTGTACAATAGCTCACACTAGCAGATATTTGGTAGTACTCGTACATGCATATGTATGTACAACCACCCGAAAGCACTAAAATTATTCATAACATCTCTAACCGCATTTGCGGCTGTTGAGGGCCGGTAGCAGCAACAGCAGCACAACAACAACATACACACTAGACAGAGCTACATGCTGCACAAAATCAATTTTCTACCGTCCACCGACAACAAACAACCTGCAACAACCAGCAGCCGTCAAGCAATCACAAATGTGGGCCGCCATTTCGACGAAACCCCAAAATTGCAAGGTATGTATGTTTGTAATTTGTTGCTATTGTTGTTGTTGTTGATAATAGCATGAACCGTTGATTTTTTTTTAATTTCATTTTGGTTTTTGTTTTTTCTTCATTTTTTTGTTGTTATTTTGTATTGGCTGATGGCTACTGGCTGCCGGCTGTTGGCTGCTCCCTGCTCGCTGCCAATATCGCTGCCATATCAACAATTGGCATCAATAATAAAATGTAAACCACAATTCACGTGAACAGATTGAGCGATGAACAGCGGTTGTAAGGCCGCTTGCTTATTTGTTATCGGTGTGTCTGTTTGTCGGCCGGCTTCTCGGCTGTTGTCGGTGTGATTGGGTGATTGGGTGGCTGTGAGGTTTCAATATCTATGCAGGTGGAAGCTGTGACGCGGATGGCGGTGGTGGCGATGGCAGTGGTGGTGCCTGTGGAGGCGGATCGCTGGCTGGTACAACCTGTCGCGTGCATGGCAGCGTGCAGCGAGCAGAGAGAATTTCCACCGCGCGACTGGTGTCCACCTGTCCAGGTAGCCCAGCCTCTTGCCAAACGCCCGTGTGCCACATGGCCTTATGGCGATATTGTGCTCGAACACCCACAGCAAGTGCTCACATATGCTTCAATTTGCATCGTTGCTCTTGCTGGGTTGTGCACCATATGGACAGACATACATACATATGTATGTATATATCTATGTATATATAAGTATAACCGTATGTGTGTAGGTGAGTGGAGTGTGAATTGCGCATTGAATATCAATTTTTTGGAATGCAAGCGTCACTTTCCACAGCTTTTGCAAATAGATTTTTTTTTTCAATTTTAAATTCAATCCTTTCGGTCTGTATGTCGTGGCCGATGGTATGGTCAGTTCCCCTTGGGTACAATCATTTTTGTGGCAGATTGAAATCGATATCTGCTTTGAGTATGCAAAATGTATATACAGTGCACGATAAAAGTCTACATACCGAGAATTTTAGACAATGTATGCACAGTATTTTATTTTAATTTTTTTTACTAATTTTTTATAAAAATTTAGTTCATAGGTACTACAACAAATAAATAGGTTAATACGTATCCATTGAAAACTCGTAATTGTGTAAAACGACGAATAATTCACTTAAATTATGTTGGAACCGTTGCCAATGCTGTTACATTTTTATCTGATTTTCATTGTCTATGAGTGTGATGGGTTCGTGAGCCTTAAAATGAAATGTGCTATGTTTTTTAAGTAATATTGAAAAATGATTGAAGAGTGGGAACGAGATGTCAGCTCATTTCATCGGCAGCTTAAGTAATTGACTACAATTTGGTAATACATACCCAGTAGAAATTTGATGCATACGACATCGCTGTTGGTGGCATGAACTTGCGGCTGTGTATACATGCCAGCATAAATGATCCTTCATTTCCATTTCTAACCATACGCTTGCACTACTGCTCTATGCATATGGCTGTGTTAATGCAAAAGCACTAGTACATCATGTATACAAAATATTGCTTGCTTACTCCCGTTAGGTTTTTATTACTCATTTTAACATAATTGTCAGTTATAAATTATATTATATCACACAAAACGACCGTCCACTAAAAATTTTGCACAATACTGAAAAGATTATCGCGCAACACGTCCGTTTACAAAATTGTTTCTTACAAAAATTTTGTGATGTTGTATAGTAGTAAAATTTATCAGGAAATGTACTTAAACAACAACAACGTATGTACGTTCGCTTGCAGTTCCTCAGAATTCGACTTAATTTTTGGAAATTCATGAGCCTTCATGAATATTTCACACTTTCTTACTCATACAGCATGCATATTTCAAGGATGCATACAACCAATTTCTACTGGGATATGTACCCAACAAATAAAGAAGGTTTAAGCTCGGGAGAAACCAAAATTTATGTACCCGGCGAACGTAAAAAGCATCGTTTTCCACCTTTCTGTAAACTACCTTTACATGACGCAAATGATAAGCAGGGCCGTTTTCTCCGATTTCAAACATTTTCGATTATATACTCAGTTTGACTTATCAAATTACATTAAGCATATTTGGTAGAAATCGATAAAGCGTTTACCGAAAGCTCCCATAGACGGACGCTCTAATAAGCGGACATCTCCAGTAAGCGGACACATTCTTGGGAACGAAAAATTTTTGGTTTTGTTTCCATAGCAAATAGTCTCCCAAATACGGACTTTCTGATAAACGGACGCGGACACACAAACATGTCGATTTACGAAAAAAAATCTCCCATAAGCGGACGCGAAGCTCTAATGCCAAAAATTACTGCTTTTCTCTCTTTTTCCTGGTTTTAGTGTTTTCAATAGTTCGACGTGATTTGTTTTTTCTATGAATTTACTCATAAAGGCATAGTAAAATGCAGCACATAAGGTCAATAGACTTCCGTAGGAAAAACCTTCTCCTCGAGACAACAACATTTTGCCTGTAAGGCGAGCCGCTCTAATGTACAATGTACATATATATGAAATGGAATAATTTTTTTCGTGGCTTTTATTGTTATTGAAGAATAAATATTATTTTAAATTAAAAATCTGCAAGGCACAGTTTTTTAATTAGAATTTTAATATTATTTTTTATGACTATCCCATAAGCGGACATCTGTCATAAGCGGACAAAAAGTGGGCGACCATCGGTGTCCACATATGGGAGCTTTTACTGTATATGTATATGTAGTCATAAGTGGGCGGTGCCACGCCCATTTTCCAAAAATTCGTAATGAACTCATTTATTGTTAAGTGATTATTGAACCATCGATTTTGAGTTGATTAGCTTCAATAGTTATTGACTTATCGCAGTTTTCGTATTTCTGTAAATTACCGTCATAATGAAGGTGGGACGAATTGATAGACGGACAGACATACATGGCTTCAACAATTTCTTTTTTGATACATGTCTATATTTATCTTGCTTCCTTTAGGCTGTTACGAGCAACCGTGATGCGAACAAAGTTAATATATCCTTGTACACAAATGCGCTCGGGTATAAAAATACGTGCATACATACATATGTATGTGCATACATCCCGTTAAAATAAGAAAAACGTATGGATGAGTATTACATAAAAAATTGACAGATTTGCTGCGAATAATTTATGTAACCATTATTCATTGTTTTTAATAATAATCCTTAATTCCGCAAATATTGACAGGAGTAAACAGAATTTTAATCACTTATTGGGAATGTGATGGAAATTCATAATTTACTGAGTAAAGTTGGTTCGCGAGCTCATACATGTGTTTATGCATACAGACATACGTATATATGTACATCAGGGTGGGCTGAAAATCCGTTTTTTAATAATCTCTATTGTTAGTAGCAAAAATATGGTTCCTTGTGCATTAAAAATCGGTGCGAAAGATGAAAATATCTTAGGCTCGCCCAAGTCGATCAAAGTTCAATGTGTTCAAAAAAAATGTGTGTTAGCTTATTTCGATCGCAAATTTAATCGTCTACAAAAAAGGCCCTTATACCAAATTATATGGGACTAATAGTGGTATAGGACCATGTTTTTAGAGAATTAAATTCGTGATCGAAGTAAGCTACGAAAAAATTTCTTGAACGCATTGAACTTTGATTGACTTGGGTCCGCCTAAGATATCGACAGAAATTTTCATCTTTCGCACAGATTTTATTTAGAGCATTTTCTATTAACAATAAAAATTCTAAAAATATGGTGTTCAGCCCACCCTAATCTACATACGTAGGTATTCAAATAAAAAAAATTGCAATGCCTATTTGAAACAGGAGTTACATACATATGCATACATTTACACGTTCCAATGCATTTTAAAATTTTAAGCGTGTATTTTTCAACAATTTGCACAAACAAATAAATGATTGGTTGACTTCGCAATTGTAATTTCCGTTTGCTGCATTAAATTTGTTGATTTTCTTAACAGAACTGCAGTGCACCCGCGGAACCATAAATCTTTATCCTTCTAAGGTAATTCAAGATAAGTACGATCCATTTACCAATTTTGTTTCAGATGTATCTCTCTTTCAACATAAAATCAGGCTACATTAGCAAGAATTTAAATGAGATGTATTTATTGTTCTTCACCTTCTTCATGCAAAAGCTTATTGTCTAGGAGATTTTAAATATTTATCAAAACTTGTAAAAAATAAAATTATGTGGTAAAAGGATTTTCATGATAGTTCATTTTATACTTACATAGGTATGTACGTTACATAAAAAGTGGTTGTGTTGCTGAAATATAATCACACCAAAATAGAAACTTTTTTCCTTAAATTTCTCCATCTCTTTGAGCAAAGGGGGGAAACATTCTCTTTTTCAATTCTCTTTATTAATTTGATCGATTTGGTATTCTCATAGTAAGCCGATGAAAGCACTGTTCAGAAGAAAATTATAGAGTAGTCAAAAAGTACAGAAAAAAAGGCCAAAAAAGTACAAAACATCAGTATGTATGATTAGCATTTTTTATAAAACGAAAACTGAAACGCCTGACCATAATTGCAAAAGCTCCATCGTAGACGATCGTGGAATAGAATTATACCGGGAAGCTAATCCAACCGGGCCAATAAACGGACGAGATTTCAGGGTAAGCACATAAACTAGGAAAAAAATAAAATTTTAGGAAAAAAGGACACACTTGGTATACTTTTCCAAAAGTACATGTTACTTGGCAGATTTCTGTGGGAAATATTTTGAATAGACGAAAGCGAAATCGTATTGTGTGGTAGTAGGTAAAAACCGTCTAACTAGTATTACTATGCCAAAGGCATCGCAATAGTGCGCCTTTTTGTAAAAAGAAATTGGTCCAACTAATTTTGTCAAGGTCAAGAATATCACCGTATTAAATTAAATGTTCGGGAATAAGTCGAAATTGATACTGAAAGGAAGTATCCTTTTGATGATACCTTCCACAAGAAAATCGGTTAATACATGACCTAGAAACTAATTTTTCCAAAACAATTGCATTAAGGAGTTGACATAAATTGCAAACCTTTAAGTAAGAAGATTCAATTTTAGGCCGTTTTATCGGCTCTACGATTATGCAACTTTATGTGCAGAAGTTATTAATTGGTTTAAATCACTTAAAAATTGAACGACCAACACCACTACTCATTTCAAAATGTTGATTTTGATATTATGTAAGTACAAAATATTACTCTATCCCAGTAGTGTCCTGTTTTTTGACATCAGTTTATTTGAAGTCCACTTGGTTTTCCTTCACCTATCGCCTTTACAAAACATGCACACAAACGAACATATTTGCCCTCGAATTCCATTTGATGCTACTCCTTAGGCACATTAGATCGAAAACTCACGAATGCAATAAAAATTCTAAACATTACTTTGCAATTCCATTACAACTGATAGCTTTTGAACGATAACACATCGAAGTGAAAACGAATATCCTTTGTGGCATTCGAGTTTAAAACGACCCCTCCAAGGAATGCCACGAACGGAACTTTCCAATGAAAATGGAGCTTCGCTCTAGCTGTCGAAACACTTTTGCATCCGGTCAGTACATCAAAGTTAATTTCGTTCGCACGGTCATGCCGTTAGCAGCGATGCAACTGGAACAACAACAACCACTACGCAGGGGTGGCGACAAATAAATACATATATGTACATATGTATGCATGTACATATGTATGCGCTAGTGTGATCAGCAAAATAAAAATAAGCAAGTAAAATATAGAAAGCACCTGGATAAGACAAAGTTTTGTTCTTCAGCTCAAGGTTCTTCATCGATTGGACATTGAAAGGAGAGACTGATATACTTCCATACATACATATGTATGTGTACACTAAGTGCATACCTACATATGTACATATGTACATCTAATCATTAAGTAGCGTACTCGTACATTCCCATTAGTAAATAAACGTATCTCAAAGTATGATTTCGGCTTTCTCTCTTGAATCAGACAGGCTCGGCATTTGTGGTGGTACCTCTGCATATCGCCATCACCAAAGGCAGTCCGCTTTTTACAGCAAGACTTATCTCCGGCGGAAATGCAAAGGATAAGAAGCTTATACACTCTTCCACTTGAAGTTTAATAGACCAGGAGGAGGGCTAAATTTGTGCCAGCTTTGTTGATAAACTTTGGACCTGCATTTTGGAAACACAATCATTCCTAGCGCTCTGACGACTCAAAGAGCGACCAGGGTCTCAGAGTAGGGGCTCTTAGTCAGCAACATGAGGAAAGACCATTCAGGTTTCAAGGCTGAGAATTTCGCTTTAGAACTGTATCTGGGACAGAATGCAGACGTCGATGAAACAAACAAACGCATCGTTTAACACGCAGACAGCAGGTTGAAACTTTTCACTTAGAGGGCACATGAAGTTAGCTATAAACTGATTTAAGGATTCTCTACAGGCATAAATATCATCGCGTCTGTGAATAGAGTTTACCTCATTTTGGTCCTCCTACATATATTTAGACAAGTATATATTTTGGAAAGGCTCGGGACTTTTGTTCGGACTGCCATGACAATCTGTAAACCGCAATTACTATATGCCGATGAGAAATGATGCTCAACTCAAAATTTGACAGAAAAACTAAGTCCTTAATTTCAGAAATATCAGATAGGTGATAAAAAATGCTCCTTAATCTTAGTACGTATAACACTAGAATATCCATTGGTTTTCTTACTGGCCATTACAGAGCAGATACTGAAGTTGGTAGAAGCGTCTCCTGAGCACATACCCAGGACCCAATTAGTGCTTATAGTGCTTATAGCACCATACTGAAGTACTCGTCAAACTTTGAAATCTCTATGACGCCTGCACCAGACCTAGACTTCGCTTCTTATTATAATCTTATCTGAAGTAAATTTTTGGCAGTTGAAACTTTAGCCTGGAAGACACTAGCATAGGATTTTAGCTTTGTTCGTGATATTTGGGCGGGACGCGCTTAGCTCCGTTGGAGTTACCGACAGTTTTTTTCTTCTTGTGAAGAACACAACTTGTGAAGAACACAAGTGCCACTATTACGGAATTAACACAGAGACCATAGCGCGTGGTCCATCTTGAAACTTCATGAAGTGTCTGTGGGAACTAGCCTTTATATGCGAGTTCCAAAGAAAAGGGCGAGAGCGCCTCAGCTCTTGTCACGTGCCTAGAAACCTGGTCCTCACATATCTTCGCCACTATGCATATGGAGCATTCCATGGTACGTTGGACAAACCGTACGAATTTTGTCAGTTTACCGCTCTAATTAAAGTCGAACCGAAATTTTATCACATAAGGTAATTTAAATTTAATTAGCTGTTTGTATGGAACGAAACTTACCATTTCCTTCGAAAGGCCAGATCAAGCGCGGTCTCTGTGAACTTGCCTTTTTGGCAGCCAAGTTGAACACTAGACAGCAAACGACTGCCACAGGGAATGGAAAGATAGGTACCGACTGGAGTTCGGATATTTAATTCTTTTTGGTGATCGCTCAATGTAGTTCAGATGACTTATATGAATTAGTTCATTTAGTTTATTCTTGTCCACCAAATGTCAATTTTTTCCACAATAAAATTAAAAGAATATTGGGGATTCAGACATACTATTTTTCCAAAGTTTTTTTGAATCTATATATTAATACGCTAACATAAATTTTGTAGTCGTTCGTTTGGCGATTCTACTGAACCTATTTTGAAACCAAGACACCATTTGAAAACTATATTTCTGTATATGACGAGAGTTTTTATGGTTTCAAAATGGGCTAAAAGTTACGGCCAAAATTGTCGCTCAAAAATTTCAGCAATTGTGTATAGTTGTTGTTCCAAGCTGTTCAATTTGAGTGGTTCAAGCATTTAGTTTTACTTCGTAATTGAAATAAAACTTTGTAATAAAAATAAATGTGAAGATGAAGAAAGAAATGATAAAAAACGATGAAGATTAAAAAATGAAGGCAAAATTTGCCGAGACACAGAAACTTAGTTGTCCGATAGTTTACCAATAGTTATGGAGCTATAAAAATTTATGGGATTATCGAAATTTGTCAATTTAATGAAATGGATAAATTTATCGATACATATTGAACTATCAAATGAAATTTATCGAGTGTCGTAATGTATCGAGTTTTCTCCACTTATAGAGTTAACGACATATAATGATTAATCGAAATTTGTTGGTAGTTATCGAAAATTTTCAGTTTATCGAATCGAAGATTCTGGAATTTTGAAAGTATATCGAGTTGTCGAAGATTCTCTTTGGTAGTATAACCAAGGCGCACCCATATTTATATTTTTTGTTTGTTTCTCTTTTAATTTTGTAAGGAGAGTTTTAATGTTTTCACATTTTATTTTGCTTCGTGTTTTAGGATTTCAGCTTACTGTCAGTCAACGATTTACGTTCGACTGTCCCCTCTCTGACTAACATCCATAATGCCACACCTCAAATTAAATGTTTGTACTAGTTGTGAGTTCGATCCGATGTAAGTACCTTGTTGATGTTTTACTTGACCTCCACAGGAAATATTGGCGCACGAGTAACCTTTGTTGTGAAAAAATACGACCTTTAGAGAAGCTATTATGTTTCTGATTGATTGTTCGATCGAATCCACCTAAGGCTAGCGCTCAGGTTTTTGTTAGAGCCACATTGAAAATGGTCACCAAATAGTTCAAACAGGAGTAATCATTGCAAGAGAGTGTTCCATATTTTATTACGAGGATCGAACTTGTATAAATGTGTGCGTGTATGTATGTATGCATTGAAAATATGCTTGTGAAAGACTTGCTGATGGAGGAGGAACGCTATCGAACGTCGTGCGTTAGGCGTTGGGTGGTAAGCAAGGTGCCACAACATTTTGATACTCCAGCACCGAAGTGCAATCGACAATCGACAATGGCGAACAGTGGCTGTAGCACACGGACGCAACAACAATAGTATTGGCTTACAACAGTGCATGTAAGCTAATGGTAATAGCAATAAGAACAATAACAAAAATAGCAATGATAATAACAAATGCAATGGCGAAATAGAGTAATTTATTTGTTTAGCGTCAGATTTTGCAACAAATGCGGTTTGGCATCGTTGCTGCTATGGTAGATTGTTGGCACTGTTGTTGGTGTTGTTGAAGTTTAACTGCCAGAATGGCTGCAATAACCACAACTGTGTGAAATTGGTCCGCGTACATATGGAAGCTTGAGCGAATATTTTTTAAGGCAAGGGGTAGGTAAATACAGTTGTACCCAGAAGAAAATTGTGTCATTATTCTTTGAGGCTAGTGGTATGTATTGGATAAGCAACCCAGCGTAACGCTGTGTTATCATACATACATATAAGTACATCTATATGTATATACAGGGTGTCCAAGAAGTATCACGACAAACTCTAGGAGAAGGTAGGTGGAAGGGTGAGTTCCGTGATAAGCAAAAATTTTTCAGGTAAAAGTGTCGCCGTTTTTGAAATTTTTATTTTTTTTTTTTTTGAATTCAAGAAAATATGGCCTTTTCATGTATTTTCTTTAACAGCATGTAAATTAAAAAAAAAAAATTTCAAGAAAATATATGAAAAGGCACAAAAGAAATTAAAAATTTCAAAAACGGTAGGCGGAGGGTTGAGTTCCCTGATAAGCAACATTTTTTCAGGTAAAAGTGCCACCGCTTTTGAAATTTTGAAAAATTTCTTTGAATTTAAAAAAATTCGACCTTTTCATGTATTTTCTTAAAAAAATTAATTAAAAAATATACAAAAAAATTTACGTGTAGTTAAAGAAAATGCAAGAAAAGACCCGATTTTTTTTAAATTCAAAAGTGGTATGAATCGCATGCTTCTTTGATTCAATAGTCAGCTGCTGGATCTGCCGCAGGTAATGTTTCTACTGGGTAAAAATTTTGTGAACATACGTGTAAATTTAGTTAAATACTTAAATATATAAGTGCAAGTGTGTAGATTCACTTGCACGTAAAAACATACATACATAATACACAATGTGTTCCGGTCGCAACGCCACAACACCATAATTTACGACGCAAGACAATAGGTTCCGGTTCGACTTGAACCATTTCAGATCCCTCGTTGGGCGAAGGCATTGTTGCTCATCACAGATGAGGGCAGGAATGGACTTTCTGTGCCTGCTCCTTGCGGTATGCTTCGAAAAGGTGTACGTAAAAGCCAAATAGCACGGCTGACAACATTTGTAGCCTCAGTAGACACATCCGATTGCAAATTATATACTTGCAACGTGTTGCTACTAGGGTATTCGATTATTCGACTTTTTTTAAAACCCGGTTTTCGAATTATTCGAAAAATGGCAATTTGAAAAAAACCGGTTTCTAATTTTCAAATC
>JAPVRG010235160.1:9977-24422 GCA_029783565.1 Rhagoletis cerasi
CCTTTTAGTGTGGGCAACAATGATTTTTTTCAAATAAGGCAGATCGGAATATGCGCTCTCTGGGAAGACAATACCTGTAATTATTGTACCATGGTTTTGGTTACCATTTTAATTTCTTATTATTTTTTTTTTAAGTTTCCATAACTGTTTGCTTGAAAACATCGGTGTTCTTTTGTTATAGGTTATTTTTTTTTGTGTGTAATTTTATTTTATGAATGTTTTTCTTTTTGTTTACTTATGAGCTAAACATTAAAAATTAAAATTTTAGTTTTTCAAATTTCTTTATATTTTTCAAGTTAATATGCGCTGATGTTTTCAATTTCGCTGTTTTTACTCAGCATTGTTCTAATGCCTATTGTTTTTTGACATTCCAGAGTTGTTTATTTTCCTTATTCCGTTAGTTTTGTTTAACCGGATTTTTTTTCTGTTTAATATTTTTGTAGCTTTCTAATTTTGAAAAACATTTATTTTGAATCATTTTGTTAAAAAATTTATTTTAGTTATTTTCCGCTTGAAATGTACTCGTTTATTTAAAATTTGTTTTTTTTTTATTTTATTTGAAAAAAAAAAACAATTACCTGATTTTGGGCAGTGTATAAAACAAGTATTCATTTTCGTTTTTAATCAGTTATGCCACTATAACTAAACTGGCTAATATTTACCGTTCAGCAGCATTACTTTATTACCTTTTTTTGGTTTTGAAAATTGTCTTGTTTTATCTGTTGGAAAATTTTACTTTCTTTGCTTTATCGAAACTGCTTTTGCTTCTTTTCTTTTATGTTTACTTAGGTTATTTGCTCTTCACCAATTTATTTTGTATCTCTCTGTTGATTTTGCTCTTTTGCTATAATCCTGCAAACTCACTTGGCTCGAATGCAACACTGCATGCGTGCAACTCTGCCTGTTTGCGTTTCACCATACGGACATTGTAATTTTTGCTTTCTAATCTTGCTTTTGTCGCTCTGTTGTTACTGGCCTTGCTTGTGGAGTTTTGGAGTTTTGTGTGCTTCAAAACTTTTTATTTTTACAAGTAGTTACTGTCAATGAAAGTCTGGTTTTTGCGCTGGTTAAGTGACATTTTCAATCTGTTTATATTCTTATCGATTTAATTTTAAGCTGTACATTCTCGGCTGGTTCATTCTATTTCGGACAAGTTTTATTAGTATTTATTTATTTATTTTTAGACTGGCTCATGTTTGCAGTTGTTGTTGTTGCTATATTGATACGTTTTTTTTTTCAACTTTTTAGAATCTATCACTCATCCAAATACATATACTAAAAGTGTATACATTCCATTTTTTTAATATGTATGTACATATGTACTCATTAAAAATTATTAATTTTTTGCTCTTAAATTTTTCCATTTAGAAACAATTTTAAAATTATTTTTTCTCTTTTTTTAAATAATTATATTTTGTACTCGTTTTTGTACGTTTCTATAATTGAAAATTCATGAAATTCAGCGTTCATTTCGCATACGCTATGCATAATGGAGGAATATGGAAAATAATTTTTAGCTGTATGCATTCATTTTTGCTGAAAATAGCGAAATTAG
Source organism: Rhagoletis cerasi (assembly GCA_029783565.1). Taxonomy (NCBI): domain Eukaryota; kingdom Metazoa; phylum Arthropoda; class Insecta; order Diptera; family Tephritidae; genus Rhagoletis; species Rhagoletis cerasi. The sequence goes on from JAPVRG010235160.1 coordinate 11,533, forward strand.
GAAAACAAAACTCAGTTGTGAGCTGTTATGCTGTTTGGCAAATCTGACTTTGACAGCTGACAAGCTGTCAGCAGTCAGCTGTTTACTTATGTAATTCGAATTTTGTCCTGTATGGTTTATTTTTGAAGTAAAATAATTTTTCGAGTTGTACAAAAGTTATTTTCATGCAGTGTTTTCTCTTATGCTTTCTCTTCTCAACTATAGCAAAACTCTTAGCATAATTTACTGACGAAATCTCTTCGGAAGTGCGAATATCGTACGTATTTCGCTGCTTCCCTCTGCTCTACTGCGTGTGTCGCGCATATCTCGCTTACTTGCAACCGGAGCTAATCCATTGGCATTGTTTACTGTCTCATGCTGCTCTTCACAATTAGAGCTGCTGCGCATATCTCGCTTTCTCGTTGCCATAGCAAATTCAGGAGCATATTCCGCTGCCTCTATTTCTCTCTCCTATTGCGTATGTTGCGCATATCTCGCTGACCTCATTTACTTTCTCTAGCAGAGAATATTGCTCTTTCGCTCATCAGCTCGGAACGTACTTTAGTTATTCTACTTTTATGTAGCAGCTTTTGTATGTTTTATGTTTTGGACGTATTGAAAAAAAGCGAAGATTTTCGTATACAAAATATGTTTGTAAATGTTTGAGAATTTGGGGTTTCCTGCTAGAAGCACGTGTACTAGCCAAAAGCAGTTATTAGATTAAAACAAAAGTTGTTTCGAAAGAACTTTTGGTTTTGTATACTTTTTTCCTAAGATTTTAGTGTATTTGAAGTTGTGCCTTTGTCATTCATTCTTATTTATTGGCAGAAAAACGATATAAATATAGCCTCTAAATACTAATAAATAAATCTTGCTTCCACCATCTCCCAATGCCGGCTCTCCACTTTGCTACGATTTATTTTTAACTTTTTTTTTTTAATTAATAAATTAATTTTTAGCGCGCTTTACGCATTCACATAACCTTACTTTTCTTTCTTTATGATTTTTATTTTTTTTTTTGGTAGTAATATCCTTTAATCGTCAATTTTTGCAAAAGTTTTCACTTTTTTTTTGCTCTCAAAGTAGCGTTATACTATATATGTATTTATGTATGTAAAAATACTTTCGATTCCTTTGAAATCTAATTTGCATTTTCGTTTTACTTAGTTTCCATTTTTGAAACGCAAATATGTATGTATGTATTTGTAAATTCGCCTTAATTTAAATGTTAATGTAAACGTTTAGTTTGGACAAAATTGTGTCGGACATTCAATTTTTGGCTGTATATTTACTGGTAATGGTGGTGTTGTTTTTGTTGTTGTCAATATCGGTTGTATATGTTCAGATGGTCGCGCGCATGCATAAGCTTGCTTGCTTGTATTATCGATTAAACGATAAAAGTGTGTTTGCGCCACAGCAGTGCGCGTTTAGCGCAAATTTTATATTTTTTTTTGCTTACTAGTTTTTGTTTTTGTTTTGCATCTCTTTTTCACGCGAATTATGCCTATTTCTTTATGTTCTCTACTTCGCTTGATTTTCGGTTGTAGTTTTGCCTTTTGTTCAAACTTTGCCCACTCTTTTTCTTTTCCTTTGCTTTGAACTCCCTCTTATACTCTCTCTCTCTCTCTTTCGTTCTAAATTTTTTCCTTTCTCAATATATATAATATATTAAAGAAAATATATATATCCTACATACATATAAATATTACCCGTACTTTATCCGCTTATAAACAATTTAGTTTCAAGTTACTCAAAAAATTCTCAGCTTATTCGTTTCTTGTTTTTGTTTACTTTTTTTTTTGGTAATCTTAGTTTAACGAGCGAGAAAAAAAACAATTTCAACAAAATATTATATATTTATCGTAAATTTTATATATGTATATATATTTTTTAAAAATATATATGTAAAAGGTATACCTACAAAATATTATATACACACACTTTTATTCAATTTAAATTTCTTCAAATTTGGCGAATTCATTATGCAAAGCATTTTTGTTGTAACATTTTACAGTTGTTATTTCGCTACAAACATACTCTCTTTGTGCCTTTTAGGATTCGTTTGCTCACAGCGTTTAAACTCACTTATGCTTGCAATCGCTCGCTCGCTCGTTCGCCCTACCCCTAAAACAATACTATATAAGTAGTAAAACAAGTGTTTTTTCTTCACACAAAAAATGATAAGGGTTTCCCTCAACATATTTCAAATATTAAAAAATCTTTAGTATTAGAATATTTTTGTTACTTTTTTTTTGGTATATTCGATTTTTGTTTGTTTTTTTAATATTAAATTTGAATTGATTCAGAAGCGGGTAAACGGGTTATTTTGAGTATACGACAGTGGAACTGTGGAAAATGGAACGGTTATTGGAGACCCAATGCTAAGTACAGCAGCTGTGCTCTTCCAGGAAGCGAAGAGTTTGAAGTGATGAGAGTGGAAATAAAAGTTGCGTGAGAGACAGCAACATATGCGCTTGACAATGACAAAGGAAGCTTAAAAAAGCGCTTAATAGAAGGTAGCAATTCGACATGCAGGCGGTATAGTACTGGCTGTGTGCGAGGCAGCAAAATATGAGCAAAATGAGAGCTTTACAGCAAATTATGCGGATGTAATTAGAGCGTTACTCTTAAAGAGCGTGCAAATGCAAGAAAGCTAATGGGAAATTAATTAAAGGCCAGCAAGATGTGCACTTTTTATCGAAAAAGAGACACACAATATAATGAAAAAAAGTAAAAAATTTCAAAGCAGATATTTTGAGTTTAAAATAGCGACAGCCAGAGGAAGCTTTTAGTCTGAGAAAATTGTATAGAGCTTTGTTTACATTTTCCTTATTTGATGCCTTTTTCTCTGCCGATTTTATTTCTTTCGCTTTTCTCTACATATTTCTTGCCTATCCCCTACTGCTTCCTATTACCTTACGGCCTCTTACTATTTCGCCACACGTCCTCCACACAATTTCCCACTTTGTTACTCTCAACTGGCAGTTCTTACATTTCCGCTTCGCATCTGAACTCTTATTTCACCTCAATTGTTCAGTTTGCTCGCTGTTCTGCGCTATTCTTGCGCTCTCTTCTTTCTTGTTGTTTCTCACTTTTTATCTTCCTCTTTCTCTCTCTCTCTCGTGCGCTCCCTATCTCTCTTTCCCCCTCTTAACCACTTTCTCTGCCTCTCTTCGACTTTCCATCTTCCTCTCATCGTTCCATTTGTTGCTTTGGCTCTGTGCATTATTATTTTTTCTGTGTATTTTGACTTTTCCAAATCAATGTAGGTTTTTGTCGTTTTCTGTCATTTTGACATTCTCATTTGGCCTATGTCCTGACTAATGTGGTTGTCTAAAATTTTTGCGCTATTTGTTGTCTATACTTTGTATTGTACGTTTGAAAATTTTCAATTCATACGAAGCAAATATATATTTTTTTGCTGATATGCGCGTTCGTTTATTGATTTTTTTTTAAATCTTTGCAATGCAAATAATTTTTAATGCAGGCGTTTTTCTGTCACAAAAGTTATTTCTTTATGTTTTTTTGTAAATTCCGTGGTTGTGTTTGTTATAAGTGACAGTTGCGCTCGATTTTTTGGCATGTACTGTACTTTTATCTAAAAATGTCAAGTCAATTATTTTTCAGTGTATTTCCGGGTGGTTTTCTTTTTTATTTGTGTTTGTATGATTTTTCTTCTGTTTGTATTTGTTTTGTTTCTTTTTAACAAATATTTTTACTTAGCTCTTGGAGTGTGTATATATATAGTATATGTATTACATTACACCAATTATTTTTTATAGCGGATTTTATTATTTTTTTTATATTTTTATGTATGGGTATTATTTGGGTATTGTTCTGTGTTTTATGTAAGTATTTTTTTTAAATTTAATTGTTTTTAAGTAAATTTGTGAATTTATAAATTTTGTTATGACGTTTTATATTGGGGTTTTCATAGTATTTTATGTTTTATTTATTTTTTAAGTTTTTTCTTTTACAATAAGAAGATAATGCACTTTTATTGAGGTATTTAATTACATTCTTTCAATCATCGTTTTTATTCAACATTAACATTTTTTTCTGCTTTTACAACAACATTTTTGCAACGACATTTTTCGTACTTGATGCAGCTTTTTTACTCAATATTTTTTAATAAAAAATAATCGCCTTCATTCAGTTTTTCTTTCAAAAACAACTTTTTAACTGAGTTCACCTAAAATTATATGCCATGCGAGTTTTGCAACATTTTGCACACTTAATTTTTTTTCAGTGTATTTTAAATTTACGGATAATTTTGAGATTTTTGCTATGCGTTTTGCCGAAATGTTTTTTGATTGATTTGAGAAATTTACGGTGCGTGCACAGGGATGCTTTTTAAGTGTTTTTTTGCAAGTTCAAAATTTTTGAAAAATATTTATCTTTGGGAAAAAATCGATAACATTGCCCTCGATGATTTATTTAATGGAACAATAGCGGAAGTTTTCCGATATTATGTTAAAATTATCGATGTCTTTCCCCTTTTTTTAAATATCGATATTTTTCCAATTACTAGGATTCCGAGATTTACTAATTACACCAGTTATCGTACTTGAGGATTTGCTCTTTTGAAGTAATACATTTTTGTAACTAAATTTATCGATAATTTTCTGTAAATTTTAGGATACCAAGACGAAATTATTGCAAATGATATTTCCCTAGTTACTGACTAGGGAAATATTGTAGTATTCCGATATTTTTAGTTAATTTTTCTATAAGAAATTAATCGATTATGTTTTTTTAATTGTTCCCGATGAAAAATGTAGTAGAAGCATACTAACGCTCCAATATTTTTAGTGAATATTTCGGTCAATTATCGAGATCGAGTATGTGATATTTTGAAGTGAAGTTTTATTAGAAATACTTTTATCGATATCTCTTGGTCGATAATCTTTTATCAATATACGATAATCTTTTAAAAAATTTACACTTATCGGAAAAAAATTTATGGATGATATTTTTAGCAATATTTTCAAGTCAATTATCAAATCTGAAATTTCGATGTTTTCAAGCAACAAATTATCGATTGAAAGTTTATCAATATAGGTCACGGAAATTTGCCAAATTTTTGTTTTAAGTAATTTGCCTGTTATTTTTTGGCGATTTTTTTTTTCAAAAAACCATTGAATAAATATGTTTCAGCGACAAATCAAAAGATATAAGTTTTATTGAAAATTGTGGTAAAGTTCACCTTCCTCGTGCGATGAATTATTGGAGATATCGAAAGTTTTCTTAGTCAACGAGTCGTAATGAAGTACCAAAAGGGATTTAAGTGCCTTCGAAGTATTTATTTTCATCGGCACTTTTTTCAACCGGAAATATTTTTTTTATCGGATTTTTTTTTGTTGGACATAACTTTTTTTCGAAAATATTTTTTTTTCAATGGAAAATTTTTTTTATCCCGTATTTTTTTTTTCAAGTTGGCTATCTTTTTTGTATAAGAAAAAACTTTTTTGATCAAATATAATATTTTAATCGGAAAAGTTGTAATCGAAAATATTTTTTTCCACGATACATTTTTTGCAAGCGGTTTTTTGTAAATTTTCCACGTGCTACTTTTTGAGTTCAGCTTGCTTCCCTGGACACCACACCCGCAATTTCTGTGCTCATTGCAAAATTTTGAAATTTAATTTTTTTTGCCAAAAATTTTTTTAGTACATAATTGTTTTTGATGCCAAAATGTTTTAATGGCGAAAAATTGCACGACGGTTTTTTTCAAATCTGAATTTTTTAAATTTTTTTTTAAATTCTTTTTGTTTGAAAGCAATTTTTCACCAAAAAATTACATATGTATGAAAATGAAGTGTGCGAAATATTGTGGTCTGCTTTTTTGTTAAAACAATTTGTTAGCTGTGAAAAAGTAATATATTTTTTTAAGTTAAATTTTAATTTTAATTACAATTTTTTTATAATGAAAATAGGAAACTATTTGGACTTAAAAAGTAGTTAATGCATTAGCTACACTGAGTAACAGCAATTAAATATTTAATATGATTTATGTGTGTGTGCTTATATGTTGTATGTATGTATGTATGTTTGTAAAATTATTACCAAATTGAAATAAAAATGGAAAACTATTGCAAAGGAAACTGCGATTTGTTAAAAAATTGGTTGGTTGCCGAAAAGAAAAATTATGTATTATTTGTGTTTGCACATATTTATGTGGTTATTAATATTTGTATGTATATGTGTATTATATATGCTATTGTATATGTATTATATGGTTATGTTTATTAATTGTAAAATTTGCAAAAATTTTTTTACAAAAACGCTATGGATTTTTTTCTATTTTATTGTATGCATGTATGTACAAATATGGAAATGAATTTTTAGAAAAACAATATTTTGTATATTTTTATAAAGTATTCATGAATATATGTGAGTATGTAAGTATGTATGTATATGGGTATATATTTATTCATAAGTGAGATAATAAACAAATAAGTTCAGCTTGGCTATTTAGGTAAGTATGTAGTTGGAGGACTATGATTAGGTATTAAATATTTCGGCTTTTTTTATTCCATTTTTGGTCTATTGTCAAAACACTATTGCAATGGCTGATTTTTTTTTACAGTAGAGAAAGCACTAAAAATTTCGACAGAATTTCGGTAAATCAGTCAAATCTTTTAGTTGCCTTTCTACACACTTAGAATCAGCATATGTACTTTCAAACATTTTTTTTTTGTACTATTTTTTAAACTATTGGCTTGTTTGATTGTTGGTTGGTTGATTAGACTGCTTTGCTGGCTTGCTTGTTTGTTTGATTGTTTGCTGCTCATTACTAAATTTACTAAGTGTGTTAACTATTTATTTAGTTATGCATTAACAACTAATTGCTTCCACTTTTAACGGTATTTTGTTTACAGTTACATTTTGTATAACAGTTATATTTCGCATATTCTATAATTACTGTAACTAATTAAACTAAAACGAAAAAAAATGCATAAGGCAATGTTTGTTGGAAAACTATTTAACAGTTAAAAAAAAAATTAAAAAATAAATATTCATTTAAATTTACTTATTCTTTATACTCGTATTTATAAAAAATCAACTCAATCATTTTTATGGTAAGCAATTAGCGTTAAGTGTTATTCTAACTGTCGATTGCATTAAAAACAAAGAGAACGTGTATGTAGACAAGTATGTATGTATGTATGCATATGTAAAATTAGTTAAAATTTAAGTTATTTTTTATGCAAAGGAAATTCCATATTATGTATTTATATTATTCACTATTTTTATTACTTTACATTATTTAGTTATCAATGAAAACATTTCAGCACCGTTTCAAGGCAAACGCAATTAACATATCTCACTAGATGCAAAAAAAATTTAAATAGAATTTTTTTAATGGAACTAGTAGTTCGGTAGTAGTTATTGGAGTAGTAACTTTTGGTGTAGTTGCTTTCGGATTAGTGACCACTGCACTTAAAAGTGGAGTATATAATAACTTCCATGGAAGCTAATCTCGCAGTGGCTATTTTTAGAGTAGTTAATTTCGGAGTAGTTATTTACTGTTTAGTAACTTTTGTAGCCAAAATTAAAGTATGTATTTACAATCGGTATAGTTACTTTTGTAAAGTGACCTTTGGAGTGGTTACTTTTGGAGTTGTTATTTTCAAGCAATGTTTTTTTTTTTGTATTTTCGAATAGAATAATAGAAACACATTTGCTCGTGAGTTTCTTTAAAATTTAACCTTTCTTTTCTCAAAAATCATCAAGTGTTTTAGCAAATAATGCACGTAAGGGTGTTATGGCGAAACAATTAAAAAAAGAAAAATTAGTAAAAAAAAATTTCAAACTTATCAAAAATCACAGAATTTTTTAAATAAATATACATATTTTTTATAGTACTTTAGAGAAATTAGGCTTTTGAGATGTATATCTCGCATTTTTTCTAAAATTTTAAATGCATATTTTTGAACGTTACAGATCTTTTCCTTGCCGTTTGGGTCAAAAAACACAATTAGTTTTGTATTTTCAAATTCTTAGAAATTCTTGCAAATTTTGAAAGTTCTTAGTAAATATTAAAATTTTTGAAGTTGAGTTTTTTAAGATTTTGCTAGCTTAAGCCATGAAAAGTCTTGGCAAAAAATCGAAATGCGTTTTGAAACGTGTTTAGTACATTTTAATACTTTCGAAAACTATTTTTTACATTTTACTTATTCTTTTTTCGAAAATTTTCAATACATATTTTTAAAATGTTTGCCAATTTACAATTGTTTTTCAGATTTCGTTCGCACTCACATAAAACATTTAAAAGAATTTTGACAATAAATTCCGAAAAAACTTCAAGAACTTACAAAAAAAAATTCCTTTGATTATTGTATGCGTTTTTCATGCGTGTTCGAGTACAACTGTGCAATCGAAATTCCGAGATTTTTTTTTTTAATTTTTACACGAGCTAGAAATTTTTTTTGAAAGCATTTTTTTGTTTTTAATTTTCGCCCATTTGCAAGTTTTTGCAGATTTGCTGTGATGAAAACTTTAAAGTAAGTAGCAAAATTTGTGAGTGAAAATCAAAAATATTCGCAAAAATATTTTGTTCGTTATTTATGTTTATTAAAAAATCTATATTTTCGGAAATAAATATTTGTTTTGTCCTTTGAGTCCAAAAAAAGCTGTAACATTTCGAAATTATTTTTTTTATATGTAATTTTTTTGAAAATATTTAAAGCGTTTTGCAAAATATTCGACCGTTTTTGAAGTTTTTGGAGCTTATTTGAAAATTTCCGAACATTTTGAATTTTTTCCAAAAGTTTCCTACTTTTTTCTTGTTTTGCACATCACCCAAACGTCAAACTTTCGGGACAGTTATCTCTCCCTGGCGTTTTGCATTAATATTTTTTCTCACTTCAGTAACTTTTTTTTGTTTTTTTTTTTGTAAAAAAAAATTGCTCAGCTAATTTTATTTGTTTGCTGTGAAGACGTCCGCTGCATATTTTTTGGCCAACAATTTCTAGGTTTTTTTAGTTTTATTTGTTTAATTTTTTATTTAAATCTATACTTTTTTGATTTTCCTTTTGTTGTCTTTTCTTTCGGAGTCAGATGCCTTTGCTTTTGGCAGTTTTATAAAATTTCTTTTCTATGCAAATATGCAAACTTTTTTTTTAGCTTTTTATTTTTTTTCGTGGATTATGTTTTTGGTTGTTTTTGGAGTTTTGAGTTAGTCTGAAACCGTATTTTTTAATTTTTCGACCAGTAAATGCTTTATATATATTTTTTTATTTGAATTTTAAAATACACTAGTTTAGGGTGAGTTTACAGTCATGTGCCAAGAAGCATTGTAGGCTCCACTTGTTGTTGTAACAACAGTAATACTTCTCCGTTAATCTCGTCGGCACTCTCACGATTAATTGTTTTTATTATTGCTCTATGTAAACTCACTCTAATAAAGCAGTTTTGCAATTTTGGGCGTTTGCTTCTCTTGAGAAAAGTTTTTACTATTTTAAGTGTTGTTTTTTATTTAAACATTTTATATATATATATTTTTTTTAAACACTGCGAGTCAAGAAATCGACAAAAAAATATTCGCCTCAAAATTTGCCGCAAAAAAATTATACGATTCATGTCGTAATTAGTTTACTTGCATCGTAAGATTTTTTCTGTATGTGTTTTTTGTGGGTTGCCAGATTTCTTAAATTTTCAGTTAACTGTTTTAATTGTCGATAAATACAGTCTCTATTAAAATTTTTCTGTTGTCTTTCAAGAGAATACAATTTTTCTGAAATTTTTAAATTTTTTTTATAAAAAATTCCGTATTATTTTTGCCAATTTTCATATGCAGCGTTGACGTTTCGCTGAGCTGGTGATTGTTGTTGCTGTCGCTCCTAATAGCTGGTGGGTTTAGCTGCTTTTCTGTCATTGCTGTACAAAATGCACACAATTCTGTGCCAATTCTGCACGCCGAATTTTTAATTTTGTTGTATTATTTTTCTTTTAATTTTTTTGGCGTTTTTAACCGAAAAATGTCTGTTGTAACCTCAAATTTTTGTGCAGATTTTTGGTTGCTGTTGTTTTTGCTAAAAATGTGCATGTGTTTGTGTGTGTTACAGTGTGAAAAATTTATTTTCTTTCTGAGATTTTTTATTTAGTTAATTTTTTTTTTAATTGTGGTAGTTGTTCTTAATTTCGCGCCTACTGCTTCACATTTTTTCTTATTTTTTATTAAAGCGAACAAATGTGTTTTTTGTTTTTTTTTTCTTCCGGATTTGTTAGCGTTGCTTATAATGTTTTTAATTTGTATTATGGTTATGTTTGTTTTGTTTAACGTTCTGCATAATATTTTTCTTTGTTTAAATGACTGCATTTTTGAATTGTAATTGTTGAATTTTTTTTTTGTTTTAATGTAAATTAGACTGGTTGTCTTCTTTGAATGCTTTTTCTGCTTCTTTAAAAAATTATTTTTTTAATTTAAATTTTATGGTTGACAAAAATCATCATTACTCTGTTCTTGACATCATTACTATTGTTTTCTTTCATCATCATCATAATCATTATAGTCATCATCATTAACGCCCACATCGATGATCAATCATTATTGTTGTTTAAAAAAGAAATATTGTTAATAATAATTATGTTTATAGTATATTAGAAAACCTAAATACATCATCATACACATTTCTCTGCATTTAATTTATATAAAAAAAATAATAATAATAAAAATAAAAAATATGTTATAATAAAAATGCTTCAACAAAACGTATTGAAACGCGTATATTTTTGTTTTTGTTTTTCTAATTTGCTTACTGACTTGACGCAGATGGTTGTTGTTGTTGTGGCTGTGGCTGTGGCTGCTGCGGTTGCTGCTGCTGCTGTTGCGACTGCTGCGGCTGTTGCAGTGGTTGTTGTGGCTGCTGTTGCTGTTGCTGTGGTACCTGCTGCTGCTGCTGTTGTGGCTGCAGTTGCTGAGTCCCACTGCCGGCGGCGGCGGCAGATGCTGCAGCGGCGGCGGCGGCGGACTGTTCTTTGGCAGCTTTTTGCTTCTTGGTCACCGGCGGCGGATTTGTCGACATCATCATGGCACGTATGCGACGCTGTGCCGACTGCAAGCAGCAAAATACATACATTGAATTAAAAAAAAAAAGAAAATTATAGGGAAAAACTAAAAGAATCGATGAGAAAAATGTGTTATCGTTACGTTAACGTTATCGTTGCGTATGCTATTAACGATAACTTTGTCGTTGCAGTTACGTTTTATATTGAGAACGATATATGTATGTAGGTATTTATCGATATCGATAATTTTCGATAGCGAAGTAGTATCGAATTTGTTATCGAAATTTTTTATGGATTTTGCAATTGAGAGCATTTTTATTGGCATCTTCTAGCAACGAAGTTCACATTACATGCATATCGATATCATTTTCGGTATTGCTATATCGAGATAGCGATATCAATAAAGTACATATGCCGTATTATCATCGTCAGCGCCGATTTGGCTATCGTTAACTTTGTATCGTTTTCGTTTCCCAGTAATCCCAATATCAAATTATAGCTTTCTTTTTTTTCGATACATTTATCGTTTTTTTTTTCATGAAATTTATTGAACATTTTTTCGGTTCAGAGCGATAATACATATATCCTTAATATCTGACATTTCTGATGCATTTATCGATAAATTTATTGATTGCTCATTTTGTTTATTTTCTTTACCAGAGGGTACCGTAATCAACGCAATTATTGTTTTCGGTTTTTTTTTACCGATAAATGTATCTATCGATTTTCTGTATTTATTGACGACTTCATCTATTCATGTCTATAAAATATTTTTATCCTAGTCTCTACAGTTATCGTTATCGTTTTTCTAATTGAAAATTTCATCTATATTTTTCTACTTAAAAAAAAAAAACAACAAAAACAAAAAACAGTTATGTGTATAATTTTTTTCCTCACCTGCACACTGTAGAATTGACCAATTATATGCACGGGTGTCTCCTCATCAACGCCCGATGCTGGCGCCACCCCATGCTCTGGCAGCTTGATTACACTGCCAGTGACGCGTTGCAAGTCACGAACATTCTGACCGCCCTTGCCAATAATTCGGCCCACCTGCAAAATACATAAAATGAACATGTATTTGTTTATGTAACATTTTTTTCCTACCATCTTAAGTATGTTTGTATGTATTTCTCACCTGCGAACTGGCCACCATTATTTCGACAGTTAGTCGCACATCTTCGGTGCCGCACATGAAACCCTCCTCGCGCATCTTTTCAAAAATCATATACTGCGCCTTCCATTGACCCTCCGGCGTACCGACAATTGTCACCTTGCGTTCGGTCTGCATATCGGCCGGCTTATCGTTGTCGATCGGGGCGATCTTGAGCGAGGCATTCGAAAAACGCATTATGCTGCGTATGTGTGAGCCCTTGGTGCCGATAATCGCACCCACCGCATTGTTCGGTATATAGAGGTATGTGGTCTCCTGCATGTCGTTGGGGAAGACGGGCGGCACCACGCTTGCCGGTGTCTTGGACATCGGGAAGCCCGGGCACGATTGATATGGCATGCTGGGATTGAAGACCATACCGTTGCCGGGTGTCGACATCATGGCCATCGGATGGAGGCCGGGGAACATGAGCGATTGTGGTGCCATTGCTTGCAAGTCATTCTCGTAGCTTTGACGCAATTTCGAGCTAATCTGCGCTTCGGCACGTGACATATTATCAATTTGGCCCTTAACCGTAATAATGCGTTCCAAATTGAAGCTGCTTATGTCATTGATCGAGCTGACGGTGATCTTGGTGTCTGTCTCTTGCATGATACGCTTAATGGTGTTGCCATTTTTGCCAATAATGCGACCGATGAGATTGTTATGGGCGAGAATTTTCAAGCAAATGTCGCTGTTGGTAAGGAGAAATAAAAAATATCGTTAAAATGAGAGTGGACTTAGG
>JAPVRG010235163.1:1700-17566 GCA_029783565.1 Rhagoletis cerasi
AAGAGTAAAAGATAGTGTTGACATAACTCTTTTGTGGTTGCTGGCAGAAAACGGTAAGCTAAAAGCAATCAACTCGAATGTTGAGTAGAAGTGGAAAATTGTGTGCAAAAGTGCGGAATTTGTGATATGAATTTGGCAGCACGCCAATGGTACGCATAGATGTTAGCACGGAATCACCTTCAACGAGTAATAAACTATTGAAGAAGTGATATATACACTTGATTGAAATCAGTTTAGGGTTAGGTTAGCTTCAAGTGTTTGCTGGTATTACTATCACCAAAGAGATCTCAAAATCGATGTATACTTATGTTTGTACCAAATCGTAAAATAAACGGACCTCAGCAGTTGCCGTATGTTCAACTTTGCCGCTGCGTTTAGATCTTGTTCCTATGAAGGGCTTTTATTCGCCTGACAGTTTCAGATTCTTGTCCACAAAGTAGCTTTTGCAAAAGTCATAGTGGGACACTCCCAAACGTTCTGTGTCTCCTTGTAAAAATTTGGCCTGTAAGAAGCCCAAAAGGCTAACGATATTTTAAGCTGAAGACAAGCATGTGGATATAGACGAAGATGTAGGTGAAAATGAACATGAAGATGAAAATAAAGATCTAACCGGGGTCGGAGATGAAGATAAGAATGGAGATGAGGATGGGGATGAGTATGAAATTTTGATGAAGATGTAGATGTAAATGTAAATGTAGATGGAGATGAAAAAGAGGATAAAGATGAGATGAGGGTAAATATGAATTAGACAATTAAAGTGAAGTTGGGGATGAAGATGATGTAGAAGATTAAGATGAAGATGAAGATAATGAAGATGAGGTTTTTAAGTTAAAGATGAAAACGAAGGTTTAGATGAAAACGAAGTCGAAGATTAAGATACAGACTAAGAGAAGGTGAAGGCTAAGATGCAGATGAAGATAAAGATGAAGTGGAAGGTGAAAACAAAGTGGGAGAAAATGATGATGGAAACGGATATGAAGACGAAGTCGAAAATGCATAAAAGCGAAGTGGAAAATGAAAATGAAGACGTATACGAAGAAGGAGATTAAGATAAATTTAAAAGTGCATATAAAGATGAAAAAAGGTGAAGATGAATATGAAGGCGATGATGATTATGATAATGGTGTTGATAATGAAGACTATGTTGTTGATGTTGAGGATTATGATGTTGACGATAATAATGATGATTATCATTATGATGGTGGTTATGATAAAGATGAAAGTGAATTTATGTATAATGATGAAGATGCAGATGAAAGTGTATAGGGCAATTCTGGCTAAGATAGTTAAAAGTCTTTTGTAAGACAAATGAAAGGCAGATGGCAAGATAGTTCGTAGTGAAATGCTCTTTTGACAGACAGCACTTGTATATCATTTTGCTCCCACTGCTCCAACAGTCGCAATTGCCGAGTGAGAAAAGCACTGGCGCGCGCCGTTCGAGATATCCAAGGCTCGAGTCCTCCAGCAGCGGAATTTTTTTTTTCCTTTTTTTAAGTAATTTTATTTTATTTTATTTTTTAATTTAATTTTCTTAAATTTTTAGATTTTATTGTTTTCATTTCATTTCATTTCATTTCATTTATTGCGAAAAATACATTAGTACAATAAGATGTACGATCTTTTATAGTACAAAAAAGAACAGGAAGAGTCGGAAAACAAAATAAAAAGTAATTCTTAAAAATAAGATTTTTAATAAACATACACTTAAAGATAATAAAAATATAAAAAATATATATATAAGTATTTAGATTGCGAAAGTCATAATTATGGAAATTATATACATATGTATACATTTGTTCAAAAGAACAATATTTTTTTTTTTAATTTAAAAAAACGTATTTAATTTCTTTTTTATAATAAAATTTTTTTTTGAATTTAACTTTATTTTAACTTTTAGTTCTTATTGTTTCAAAAAGAAAAATATTCTTTTTAGTTTTATTTAATTAGCAATACTTTCTAGTCGACTTGCCAAAGACTTCTGCCAGGATAAGAGATGACAAGTTCTTACTTTTGAAATCAGTTGTATTCCAGGACACGATGGAACATATTTTTGAATCAAAAACTATGATCCTGCCATGTTAGGATCTGGCAAGTCGGTGATTAGAAGTTGCCCTAGATACCAACTATTGAATTTTGGTAATTTCATTTCAGGACAACATATAGAATATTTTTCAGCAGTCGGCTCTCCTACTGCAACTAAAACCATGTAAATCCAAACTTTAAGCTTTGAAGAAAAATAAGGAAAATTCATAAAATTTTCATCAAAATTTCGAACTCTTTAATCTGATTTCCAACGAAAAGCCCATTTATAAAGTGCGAATTTCAATTCGCTAAAAAATTGCGTTGATTTTTGATATTTTTTTTTGCTGACGGTGTTGCGCATTTTTTTCCATACAAAAAAATTCGTTATATGGAAATTATCAAAAATTAACGAGATTTTTTAGCGACTGGAAGTTTGCACTTTATTGTACTAAAATTCAGTGGGCTTTAAAACTGCATACTCGAATTGTTTGTTGAAAATCTGATGAAAATTTGATTTTCCTTATTTTTCTTCAAAGTTTGAAGATTTGATTTATATGGCTTTAGTTGTGCTACATTTCTATAAAAAATTAACGGAAAAAATTACTCATGAAAAACATTTTAAATATCGCAAAAAAAATAATGTAAAATACTTCTGTGAGTCACCGTATGTTACATATTAGATTTTTTTTTCGAACAGCTCTTATTTGACTACCATATTTTCAAATTTATATGCCTAACTTACTTGTGTGATTAAATTGTATGGCTTCCAAAGCTGGCAACTCTATCTAGAAATATGGCAGAGTTAAAACTTTTTCAAACATCTTTAATTTGATACCCATATTGTTAGATTTTATTGCTGCTATGCCTAATTAGTATATGTATAAGTGTGAAAGTTGGCAACTCTGTCTAAAAATATGTTAAAAATAAATCTTTTTCAAACGCCTTTCGTTTTATTTTACACCCATTTAATATTTTTTTCTTACTTCACTTATTCAATTCATATTTTTTATATCGGTTTTAAACACCTTTAGTTTGTGTCGGAATTAAAGCTTTTTCAAACACCATTCGTTAGAAAAACATTTTGTAATATTTTTTATGCCCAACTTATTTAAATCTAATTTTTTATAAGTTTTAAAGGTGGCAACTCTGTCTATAAATAAGTAAGAATTACAACCTTTTTAAATTGCTAATGTTTGCAAATGTTGGCAACCCTGCATAAAAATATTTCTGCATTCAAATTTTCAACCGTAGTTTAATTAATATTAAATATCAATACTCTTTTATTTAAATTTTCAGATAGTTGGCAACTCTAATGTGCAATTTTTTCGCCAAATTTTCGAAGCCAATCGATTTTTAATTCCGGCGCACTTTTTTAATTTCTTATATATTTACTTAGGCGTTGATTTTTCCTGCAGTGCATTCGAGCTTTCACATTCACTCGCATGAGTTAGCAGAAATACAACCCTGCGTTTCCATTCTTCTACATTCATAGTTAAATACATACATATGTACATATGAGCCTGCGTTAAGTGCGTTTTGCATCAAAGCATCGATTTGCAATGCAATGACAGCACGCACTTGAGCTGCCATCACTTTTGTGTGCAGCATGCAATCTCATATTCACATTTTCAACTGAACTGCATCATTTACGAGTGTTTCCATTTTTGACCTTCGTTTTTTGCGCTAAATGTTTTACCTCTTAAATTTTTTTCTACATAGCTGAGCGCATACAAATAGTGGGTTTAATAAATTTCTCAAAGGAATTCCCAAATGGAGGAAAACTTCTATTCATTTACCGTTCTGTAATATTCTACTATTGTTGTGTACGACGAATTGACGTTTGTGAATGCTTTTTGCATGGTGCGGACATTTTTTAATATCGTTGGATGAAAGGAAAAAAAATGCGGAAAAAGTTTCATTAATCTGTGCCTGTATGAAGCACTGGAAACAATGAAGAAGTTGTGCTTGTGAATGTCAGTTCCTTGAATGTAAATATATAAGGAATTTCAGAAAACTAAAAATATAAAGTTGCCTCTGCATTCTTTTATTCTTTCACTGTCGAAGAGGATGTATGTACATGCGGGTATTTTGGTCCTTTTTCTCTAAGAAAAGAGTCTAATTTGATATGGAAAAGTCCACTAGGCAAACACACTTTACACTGAAAACTCTATAGACTCCCATCTATATTCGATCTAAATTAATTTGCCCCTCTCGGATATCTTCGCGAATACTTCTTGCCAATAATAGGATCTAGGGGGAAGATATTCTAAGAAATACCATTGGAAAATTCTATACGCTTATCACTGAGTCGCAGGCATCCTACTACGCTGCTGTTTCGTATTTTTTTCCCTATCGTGCATTCATAAGTCTGGCACGTTACCAAATACTACCTTTTACTTTTTCGAAGTTGTGCCAGATATTCACATTAAGCGTACACTCTTCCTTCTGAACTTAGTCTATTTATTTTGTTCATGGGCATTTTTATTTTCTTGCCATGAAAAAGCTTCTCACAAAAATACAATCGCCGTTCGGAGTCGGCGTTAAACCGTAGGTCCCTCTCCTTTGTGTGACAACATCAAGGCGCACGCCACAAATCGGAGGAGAAGCTCGGCCAAACACTAACATATGTGTAAGCGCCAATATATAATATAATATAATAGTTGGAAGTGGAACAAAATATTACGGGGTAGCTTTAAAAGGTACAGATTAATGCATATTTCGCGAATCGCTCTGTCCAAAACCGCCTCTAACTTATAACCCAAACTATTGTGGACGAGGTGCTGCTGTTTTTAGTGTGTCTAAGGACCACATTAGTCTGGGTGACCCTACCCAAGCTTTCTCCTTATAGGATGAGACACAATGATCCCCATGAATTAGTTACCGCATATCGCACATGGTTTGTTCACGTTGCGCCGCGTTCTATAAAGCGTCAGTCGACTCTACTCCCGGACAGATATTATTCTTTCTCCTCGAAGGTTGCGGCTTGATTCCACTTCCGCTTCTTTAAACTAGCATTTATTATATTTGGTGGAACGGAGCTAAGCCCGCTAAACGGAGTGGAATGGATAGGTTCTACTCCCGTCCTCTTAATATGAACTACACAGACTAGTGCTTTGCGTGAAACCTCAACACTTTTGTGGAGAATCCGGCAACCGCTGAGCATACCCCAGCACAAATTCGGAGTTCGTCAAAAATAGTTGGTTGGTTGGTAGAAGCGTCGCCTGAGAACATACCCAGGACCCAAGATTTGGGTGGAAAAGATCCCGAGTGTGCCATGCCTTATTCGTGCCAATGCTGTGCATAGTGTAGGATCGTTTCTTTACTTCCCACAAGATCACAGCTGCGGCACCGAGGGTTGTACGGAAGGCCTATTTTAGCCGCAAGTTCGCCAATGGGCCAATGTCCCGTTATTGTGGCTGTTGACTTGACTATATCTTTCCTCAACATCTTTAGAAGTTCTTCTGACTTTGGTATGTCATAACGCGGCCATATGTTCCTCGCAGTTTTGCAGGTTTGAACGTTGTTCCAACGTGCATCGGCCATACGTACGAATTGCAAATGCAGTTGCCTTTTGATAAGTCCGAGTGGACAGTTTATTGTCTCTGCTTCGAATTCATCAACAGATGCTCCGGCCTTAGCCAACTCGTCAGCCCTCTCATTTCCATGTATGTTCCTATGTCCGGGAACCCAGATGAGGGAGATGTCTATTAACTCGGCCGTCGAGCTTAACGCACATTTGCAATCTCGGACTGTTTTGGAATTTCTTACCGGTGAGGCAAGTGCTAGAAGTGTCGCCTGGCTATCTGAGAAGATGTATGCTTTTCGCACTCCTACGCAGTTCCTCTCTAATTCTTTGCAGGCCCTTTCGATTCCCAGTATTTCCGCTAGGAAGATGCTACCAAAGTTCGGTAGTCGGAACGAGAGAGAGACATTCAATGTTTCGGAGAACACCCCCGCACCCACACCGCAGTTCATTTTGGACCCGCCAGTATAGACTTCAGTGGAATTCTCCTCGAATATCCTGCCCTACAACCCCGTCTAGAAGGAAACTTCACCTGAAAGTTGTTATTGAAGTCTGTCATAGGGGGAATATAATCCGATGGTTTCCCTGATTCGATTAGCTTGTCAAAAATGCAACTATGACCGTGCTGCAGCGCGTTCCAGCAGCCTGACTCTTTGAGTCTGATTGCCGAGGACGTAGCTGTTTCGGGGATGTGGAGTTCTATTGGCAGTTTATGCAGGATTCACAAATAGTATTTCGGCATAGTAGTTTCGGCAAAATTGCAGATTTTGTGCCTTTCCTACCAAAACTGAGCAACCAAACCCAGAAAGGATTTACTCAATATCGGAGTCGATGACTTTAGAACCTTGCAAGGGTAAGGATAAAACCAGTAGTCTATAGACTGTGAGCAAGACCGGAGGAGCTGAAAGCCTTATTCTTGAGCCGATCTCGTTCCCAGAGGTAGGCAATGCCACTATGTATGGAACACGGACTGCTGACATGGCTCTGCCGCGAATCTGTAGATATTATGAAGGTAACACCATTTACTTCCCCGGGGATAGATGACAATAAAAGAAGTGCATGCCAGTGATCAGCTTTTTATACAGGATAAGAGGTCAGTCAAGCTTTAGTTGGTTAGACAGAAAATTCGAACATCATGGAAAAAAGGTGTTGATTTAAAATGGAGAATCAACCATCACCGATAATCGATCAGAAAAACCCTAAAGTAAGCTTTTTTATTCTATCAGTTCAAGACGGCTTAAAAACCCAAGTGGTAGATTTGCGAAACTTCCAGCTGTATAGAGCTTAACCATTTTTTTGTGGTAGCTTTGGAAGAATGGCTTTTCTTACCTCAAAATTGCATACCCATAAATAGCACAAAAGTCTGCTGCACTAAATCAGTTAACTAGATTAGAAAAGTGTTAAACGGCAAGCTTTGGTCAACTGGCCTATTGTGCTATCATTGACATGAGGAGACAATTCTTTGTGCTACTTCCCCACATGCTTTTCGCGAATGTTCACCGAGTTCTGATCCGCTAACCTTTAGAGTTAAGATACTCTAAGCCTTCGATGGAATATACGTAAGAATAATGCCCTCTCCTCGGCGGCCAAGATTCACTAGTGACTTGAACCTTTTTAGATTGAGCACTCGTCTGAATTGCCTTGGTATTTGAGATGTTTTCTCAACGGTTCATCTGCTGAAAAAAGGAAATTTGGAGAAGCAGAGATTATTTAGAGTAATTCGGCTTCTACCCTTATTAGGTCGCTGACGGCTCGGTTCCTCACTAAGTCTGCCGAGCATAGTACGCACGTTGATTTTTGCGGAAATAACTCGTTCAGACTTCATCTGTGTTCAATGTCTGCTTTTGAGGTGGTGCTATAAGATTGTATGGATTAGACCACTTAGTCAGTCAGACTGTCAGTTCAATAATCGCTTAGTCGTAGACTGAGGTTTATTAAGAGTTTATTAGAGGCGAGGGTCGTGTATCGATGTCGTCAAAATCATTTTACACTCATCGTTAGCAATACAGCATATAGGATTTAAATGCCAAAATTCTTGGTAGACAAAATATGCTATGAAGGATGAAAACCTTAGAGTTCATCAAAGAGGTATACTGGGAGAAGATTTAGTACGACTTTCGCTGAGTCAATGGGAGGGTATGAAGTTGCCAATAGACTTTGTGAACTTGTAAAGTTGGAAAACTGCAGCATTATTAAGGACATATTTTTCCTAGAAATTTCCGAAGTACAATCAAAGCTTCGAGCTTCTCGAGCTTCTCGAGACTATCGAAACTATTTTCTATTTAAAAGAATGCTCCTATTATAATAAGCGGCACGTATAAAGAATGTACCTAAAGCCGAACTGCGCAAAAACTCAAAATACTTAAACTACCTTCAAGAAATTGAATTGCGCTTAATGTAATGAGCATCGAAGTAAATAACGCTACGCTGTTATATCCAGCTGCTTGCGGCAATTCACCAAACGCATTGATGTGGAAAATAAGAATGTGAAAATTTAATGAAGAAAATGTATGTAGCTGCCCAACTGAGTGAATGAGTGAACGATTCAAATAAGTCTTCAAAGGTATTATAATACGAGTACCCGTAGTAGTAGCAGTAATGTGTTGGCAGTTAGGTGAGTTTATAAAGTTCACAGCCACTGTGGCTAGCAACACCCACAGACACTTAATTTTATTAAAATCTACCTAATGAATGAACGCTAGAAAGTTGATCCTTTCAACTTGAATGTTTGTTGTGTACCCTGCCGATAGTAAAGTGAATGAAAGCTGCGCCTCTTGGGCCGCCTCAGATAAATGAATAGAAAATAAATGTAAGGAAGTGTGCCAGTGCAGATGCAGATGTTCGAAGAAGTTTTACACAATGGAAATTTTCGCAAATATTAAGTTTACTTTTTACTTGTGTGAACGCATGCGCTTCGTTGGCTATGCAGTGAAGGTGTTTTACTTATGATAATAGTAAACAGAAAATAATGGTAAAGTTGGTTTAGATAAATGTTGGGAAAGCGTGAAGATTTCGTTGTTGAGCTGTTCGGAAATCGTTGAAAATAGCTTTTGTTTAAAACGTGTTAAAAATAGTGTGTTCTTTTTTTATGTCTTACAAAGATTTGCCTTCGCGGCAAAAATAAAATCCTGAAATGTTGTTACTGATTATTTTTTGAGCAGGTTTATTTTGAGAAGCTCTAAGTGATTTGATCGATAATTTTGAGCATTTTTGCGGAAGTTTCTCAAGGCTTTCTGTTATTTTTTTCGTAACTGTTCAGAGCTTTTCGCATCTTTTCGTGTTTTATTCGGGATTTTTTTTAGAATTTTCTGGACCTTTTCTACAACACTTTCGCAACTTTCATAAGCGATTTTTCGGCATGGTTGGAATGTTTCAAGATTAATTGGCACTCTTTCTGTATTTGCTGAGATTTTCTACGATATTTTACTGTATTTTTGGCATGCGTTTAAGGACGTTTTGAGAAAGCTTGGAACTTTACAGGAGTTTGCGAGACTTTTTTTGAGAACTTATAGAATTTGTTCGGAATTCATTGAAATTTTTCCGTTACATTTTCCCGTTTTTTCGGGACTTTTCTCTAATCGTTTTCCACTTTCCATAAGCGATTTTTGGGCATTTTTGCTATGTTCGGGATTTATTGGAACTTTTTCGGAATTAAAATTCTTTTAAGTATGTTTTGGGATTTCTTGTAACTTTATGGAACGTTTCAATATTTGTGAGACTTTTTTGGAACCTTGTAGAAGTTTTTCGTAATTTAACGAATTTTTCTGTCATTATACTTTCTGGTTTTTCCGGACTTTTCTCCAACGATTTTCCACTTTTAATAAGCGATTTCAATTTTTAGGAGATGTCGAGATTTATTATAACTTGTTCAGGATTCTTTGGGATTTTGTCTAGACTTTACAGCAGGGGCCGTAACGGTTATGATCTTTACAATAAAAATCATAATTTAACCGTTAAAATTTGATTTCTATTTTTTCGATCAAATTGAATCGTTATTTTATGATTTTTATTTTTTCGATTAAAAAATAATCGTTATTTTTGATTTTTATTTTTTTGATCAAATTTAATCGTTGTTTTATGGTTTTTATTTTTTCGATCAAATTATAATCGTTATTTTTGATTTGTAGTTTTTTGATTAAAAAATAATCGTTATTTTTGATTTTTATTTTTTCAATCATAAAAGATTTAAAGCAGTCATAAAAAAGCAGTCTCCGTTATAACGGTTAAAAGTTATCGAAAAAATTAAAATCCCATATAACGATTATTTTTTGATCGAAATAATAAATATTACGATTATTTTTTAATCGAAAAAACAAAAATCACAAAATAACGATTATTTTTGATCGAAAAATAAAAATCATGATATTTAACGATTATTTTCGGTCCCTGCTTTAGTAATTTCGACATTATTTTACATAATGTTTTGAGAATTCTTGGAACTTTTCGGGACCTTTTGGGGCGCGCGAAATATTTTTGGAACTATCTTATCGGAATTTATCGAATATTTTGCGTTACCCTTTCTTGTTTTTTATTCCGAACTTAATTCGGCATCTTGTCGTTTTTATTCGGAATTTTTTTGTGAATTTTTCAGAAGTCTTCCCCAACCATTTTCCACTCTCCATAAGAAATTTTTAGGAGGTTTCGGGATTTCTGAGGAGTTTTCGGGTTCTTTCGCGACATTTATGATAATTTTTTTGTAAACCTCAGAATTTTTTCGAAACTTATGTGGATCTTTTCGCTCTCTTTCGAGTTTTTTTTCGTAAATCTTCTTGCTTTTTTCGAGCTTCTTAGATGGTTTAGAGAATTTTCTGATTTTACGCAACATTTAAACTTAAATTTTTGTTTTTATGAATATCTTGAAAAATTTTAGAATTTTCTCTGCCCCATAATTCAAACAAATTAAGCTTTTTCAATTTAAAAAAATATAAATAAAAAGTAAAATTAGCGTTTCGTAGCGCTCAACTTTTAAAGTTTATTCGTTATTATTAATTTTTTTTTTTAATTATAAAACGAATGATTTTAACCTACTTCCTTGTCAATTTTCTTCAATAAAATTTTCTTGCACTCTATTTCTTCAACTTTTCCTCCTTTTCCTTCATAATAATCTTCTACTACCTTTTGTGTATATCCTTTTCCATTTATTGCCGCTCATCTCTTCGCTTCCACCTAATTAGGCTTCTATTCAAGCACAAAATGTTGCAATATTATATGGAATTAATTGAGGCTGTAGTTAATTGAATTTTTACGCTCAAATTGTGTGTAACTGCTTTCACAAATGTTTGCACTAAGTCATATATTTTTTGTTGTTATGAATGACTTTGCCGCTTTTTCGCTACACTTAATACTTTTTAATACTTCTTCTTTCCTCAACGTTGCTTTTCGCCATCAGTTCCTTTTGTGGAGGTAATTGATATTTTTTGCATCATTGAATATTTTGCCTAGAAAAATCTGCCATGCACCATTAATTGCTGTTATTGGCATAATTTCTTTAACGGATTTTGGTCTGAGAGTAGTTTTTCGTAGTATTCATAGGTAAGGAAAGATTAGTGTAGGTGAGGTTAGATGGAGTGGTGTGAGGGCTAATGTCGGCTGTCGGACATTTTAGGCGTAAACACAGCTATATAGTTAATGGAAGATACGAGGTTCCATAGCTTTTATGCTCCTGATCCTACCCCTGGTGACCCCTGGTGGTCATATGAAGAGGAAGCCTGCGAAACCCTCTCCTGACACAAAATCAACAGCTTGCTTTACTGCGATAAGTTCAACTGCAAATGGTCGGTAGGACGAAAACCTTTTAGATTCAGTCGAGGTGTTTCCCAGGGATCACTGCACCTTCAAAGCTAGCACTCCCGTTTTAGACGTGGAGTTGATTTTCTGACTAGGCATGAAAATTCTCTTTGCCCAATGTAGCTCGATCTTTTCCTGCACAGTCACTTCAAACTGCAGGTACACTGATACACCATAGAGTAGCCAGTGCCTAATTTCATAGCCTGCCCAGCGAATATACACCTATTGAGGCTAATCGGACGGATCATAAAGCGATCTTTCTATGGGGCTCGGCTTTTCCACGCGTGGTTTGGTACAGCCAGTGTCTGCGATGAAGAGCTTGCCCCTAAAAACAGTTCCTTGCGAGATCCTTTTTAAAGCTTCTATAGATTTTATATGGACGCAGACAGAGCAAAAGCTACCTCTGATCCTCACTAATATAAAGAAATCTTAATAAATCTCTTTGAGCAAAAAGCGCTATTTGTATTCAGCGAAAGCGTTAGTGAAAGTTTCAGTGAAAGCTAATTAAATATTTAAAATGTTCAGCGAGTAAAATTTGGAAGAAAAACTGGCACATACCCAGCAAAGCTGCTTCATTCTAAAGCATCAAACAACTGTTGCTAAAAAGTTGTACGAGTGATTCCACGAATTATTCAATTCGAAAATAAAAGTTTTACAACATTTTCTTATTACACATTTGAACTTTTCACACAGAGATTTTCTTTTCAACTAGTTAATACTTTTTAACTTGCTTCGACGGCGCTCGTAGTACGGGAAATCCCACGCAAAAACACGCAGCCTACCCCCACAAATTTGTTGGCTTACAATCTACTTAGTTCAGCAGTTGAATGAAATTCCAGTGAATGCAATTGGTTTTTTGTTCGTGCTGCCAAGTGGTTTTTCTTCACATCTTTCTCACCATTTCGAAAATGATCAACAAATCGACAGCTATACATCTGCAATAGTTTTAGCGCGCGTAGCAAACTTTCTGTGTTGATTTCGTTAAAGAGTTGCAAACGTGTCTGGCGAAAATAGGCTATAAAAGGCTAAGTAAAACTTGAGAAGAAAAATACTACTAAAGAAACATATCAGCAATCGATTTGCAGAAGTTTGTAGCATATTTGCAGGCGTAACAGCTGGCAAAGTCTGAAATGCGTAGAGAATTTGTTGAATTCCACAACTAAATGCGAGACAATTGTTTATGTGATTGCGAATGTAAAGAAGGTTTAGAAGTAATAAATAGTTTGTGTAAGATTCTAAAGTTTTTAAGCGCTATAAAAATCACGGTATTGAATGATAGTTTTCCAAGCATTTAGCTATTACATATGGTGCTTAAATGAGCGTGACACGAACGAGTCTGAAATACATAGCCACATAATTTCGTGGAAAGAAAAGTCTTAAAAATCGATAGCTTAGAAGGTTTCCGGGGGCTTAAGATGTTCCTTGAAATTATTTCACATAAAATGTCTATAGAAAATATGATAAAAAAGTTTAATTTCCTCTAAAAGCATGCATTTTCTTCATAGTGTCAATAAAATCAGAGGAAAGCCCTGTGCAAGGTTAACGACTTTCTCGAGACTTTGTGTTCTAAGAACACGTTTATTTTTCTTTTCTTTCATTGACATTTACGCTGCGAATGAACAGAGTTGCTGTCCTTTCATTTAAATTTCTTTCTTATCGACATTATAACCAATAACAGCAATAATGTTGGAGGAATGCATCAGATAAAAGCTCTGTTGGAAGCTTCTGCTAGTAGGAAAATATAGAAGCTCTTTCTCTCATTACCGCTTTGCCAATTCAGCAGCTCTGATAGCAGGTGGTGCGTCTGGAAGTATGCAATGTAAAACGGCTGAGAAACTTGTGTTTTCGTTTTGTTTTACTCGCTTCAAAACGCATGCTTACACGCACTTCTCAAATGGCTTATAAAATTATTTTTATGTTCATTTTCATTAGATATATCAATATTCTTTCATACATCTGATTGAAAAAAGAGCAAGCGGGATTTGCAGGGTAATGGAATTCATCTCGCTCCTCTCCGAAGGAGACCCCCTCTGAAAATCCTACATTTTTTAATACATTGTTAAGGTTCATATATCAGTGTAGTCCTGCTGTTCAGCCTTCAGCTTTGACATTTTTTTTTTAATTATTGCAACTTATTTTCAAGGCCACTACTGATCCGGTGCCATATTTAATTTCAATCGGGGAGTGGCTGGTAAAAAAACCCGACATCCTTGAATCTAAAAAGCTCTCTTCACTGTATGACCCCCCATCGACTAGAAAGAACACGCGTGTCTATAAGTTTAGGGTTCTTTCAGCGATCCATATGTTATCGGCAGGTATGCGAACGGCATGGCTACACTTCTTCTTCAGTTTTTTAGCTACACAGCTTCCTTCAATATGACTTCAACCTCTGAAAGTTTTCCGATATGACTAATTTTTAGCAAACCTCAAAAATAACTCTAGGCCTGTTTGTAACCTGGATGTAAGATATTAACATCATTTAACTAACGTCACAAACTTCGATAAATATATCGATAACAATACCGATTATTATGTAGATAACAATATCGAAAAATGTATCGATAAATATAAAGACTGCAAAATAGATAACTTAATCGATAAATATATCGATAACAATATCCACTATTATATCGATAGCAATATCGATAAAAATATCGATAACAATATCGATTATTATATCTTTGAATATATCGATAAGACTATCGACTATTACATCGACAACATACGATAAATATTACGATTGAAAAATCGATAAATTTATCGATTAAATGCTACTCCTCTCTCGTTTTTTCCTACTCCGAATCTGTCGCGTTTTCGTTTCTCTGTCTCCTTCCGTCCGACTGTCCCACCACGCGCGCCATCCCCTCCCTTTTCCTGTCGCTTTTTCGTTTCATTCGATATTGGAATTACAGCCCAACGAGCGCAAAGAAGTTTCACTTCAAAAAATATTGGGAAGCCTAGCATTGAGGTCTACGGAGAGTTTGCGATTTTTTTTCCAGTTCAAGAGCGATTACAGACCGAGAGGTTTGGTCAAACGGCTCACCTCAATTGGATACCAGATATGAACACTGGTACAAAGACGGACCGACGATGGAGGGCAGATCAAGTGCGGATGTCTACGGACCTCGAACCAAACATTCATTGCAATGGGTATTTGGTCCACAGTTTTTCAGGCCAATGTACCAACAATCTCAATTTGTGCCAGATTGAACATTGCAAGGGGTTTAAAAGGTGCCTTTATGACTGTCTTTTCAGACAACCAGGCGGGAATTAGCACCCTATTCAATAGGACGACCACCTCTTGCCACATCAAGGAGTACTTTGACACTCTCCCAATCTTAGAGCAAGGAACACGTTAATACTGCGCTGGGTACCAGGACATTATGGGATTGAAGGTAAAGAGGTCGCCAACGAATTGGCTAGATAAATCTCATCTCCTGTACTTTTAGGATCGCAACCGTTTTTGCGGCACCAGTTGGTCCCCCTCAAGACACATAATCAAAACTTGGGTAAACTCAGAATGCTGAATGAAGTACTACCATGGCGCTTGTCGGCTGTTTTTTGATGGATTTTATAGCCGGCCTACTATCAGGGAAAAGAAGTAAAGATATTGTCAACACCTTATCAGTGCTGCGGATTGGCCCATTTGTCGATGTTCAGATCTCATATCTTTCCCTACCCTACCGCAGAGCTTTGAGCCATCACTGAATACAACAGTAACGACTGGAACATAGGCAGAGAGCAAAGTTTTCAAGTTTTCAATTTTTAGTGCCGCGCACAAAACGAAACCTCTTTCAGGCAGTGCTTGCCTCCATGCAGAGCTTTTTTAAGCTTTCTATGCATTAAGTATAGACATGTGTAGGTCAAAAGCTCTCTAAGGCCATTACTGGCACACGTGGATCAGTCATGACTAGGGTATTCGATTATTCGACTTTTTTTAAAAACCGGTTTTCGAATTATTCGAAAAAAGGCAATTTGAAAAAAACCGGTTTCTAATTTTCAAATCAGGAAAAAACCGGGTAAACCGGATTTTTAAGTTATTGGCAGCCTCATAACACCTTATATAAAAAAAATTTCTACGGTCAGCTAAAAAAAGCGAAAATAGCAAAAGTTAAACTGTTTATTTATAAACAATATCAATATCAATACAAAACAATTTAATTTTTTTAGTTTAAAGAAAAAATTAAATGAGATCTCATCAAAAAACTCAATATTTGTTCTAAGTAAGAAAAAAGTACATGTAACTAAATACTGTTATTTCTATGAAAGTAATCTTTTAAAAATAGAATGCAGTTGAAATATTTTGCAGTCAATCAGTTTTTTTCTTTAGTTTTTATAAAACTTGATATTGAAAATGCTCGTTCCCTCAATGTGCTTGTTGGACTTATTGTTATATAATTTTTCAAGATTTCCCGTCCACTTCTGACATTTTTCTAAATATACAAAATCTTCTAAAATGCCTCTGTCGCATTTTTTCTGCAAATTATTTGTGGTTTGAATGTCTCTTTAATGGTCTCGTCCAATTCGCTTTGTA
>JAPVRG010235166.1:5127-20407 GCA_029783565.1 Rhagoletis cerasi
GCGCCGCCTTTCTACAGCTTTACTGTAGAGCAATTGCTAAGATCGACGAAGTCAGCTATAATCTTTTACTGCATATAACTAAATAGGCCTAGGTAATTTACGTTAGGGGAAAACATATCACTAATAGTAGTTATATGTAAAGAAAAAGAGTGCAAAGAACACGAAGAGATAATGGAAGCATATTGCTTTGAGAATAATGCATACTACCGGTTGAGAAATAATGCAATTATAAATGAAATAATGCAATTATGAGCAAACGTTATGCTCATTGCTTGTGAATTAAGCAACTAGGCAAATTTAACAGAGCGAATACACAATTTTCTTCATTCATCTTTAAAAATAATCAAACCTAAATCTTAAACGTCGATATTTCATTCATCAATCTAGCATAAACTCAGCAAGAAAGGGTTAAAAACTAACTTAACCTCAAAATTCGATTATTACAGGATGTTTGATTTGCTTGGCTGAGTTACAAAGTTAAAATTATTTAACTTAAATTGGTATTGAAAATAATAAATTTTATTCAAATTCACCGCGAAAAATTAATTTAAATTAAACGCATCATTTTAAATAGTTGAAACTTTTTTTTAGTTATAAATAATTTGAGTTGATGTATGTATGGGTGTATGTATAATTTAACACAATTTCTAATTTACGTGAATATATTAGCGCTTGTAAATATGCATGTGTGTAAGTATGTATGTATTATAAACTTGCCATCTATTCTTTTATTCTGGTGAAAAAAATTTGCTAAAATTAATTACATTTAAAAGACAAAATTTGCGTTTGGCACAAAATATCTAAGTGGTGCAACTATTTACACCAAAATTTTATGAATTTTTTCTTTAGTATTAATTACTAATTTTTTTTACCTTTAATTATACTGCTTTCCCCTTTTCATTTACACTAAATGTATGCTATGTGTATATTTTTTTTTAAATAAATATTTATTTTAAAGTTTTATTATTTTGTATAATTGTGTCGCTATTTATTTTTAGAGTTTGCAAAACGAGAAAAAAATGTCGTACAGTCTCATGCAGCATAGAAACTCAAATGTGAATGCTTAATTGTAACAAATATAACTGTATTTTTTTTTGGTATTGTTGCATAATATAATTCAACACTATTTTTTGATGCACGTACTATATGTATGTATTTGTGTTCAATAATATGTAATAATTTGTTATGCAATATTTTTTGCGTTTGTTGCTGTTGTTTTGTTGTGTATTAATTCTTTTGTTGGATTACAAACAATTATTAATTAAGCTCATAGTAGCAGTTACAATTCTTGTTGGTACAGTTGTCAATAATAATATTGTTGTTGTTTGAATATTTTTGTTGTTTTTTGTTTGTAGTATATAAATATGTATTTTAATAATAATATCAATAATGTGCTGTTATTGTAAAGTTGTTATTAATTTTTTGTGAATTTTTTGTTTTTGTTTTCAAAAAAAAAGTAACAAAAAGAAAAAAAAAATCTTTAATAAAAAATCCAAAAAGCAGTAAACGCATTTGGTGGTCAAAGCAGCTATTCAGAGTGTTGCCACCCGCATGTAAATATGCAGCTATTATTGCCTTACTTTACTTTCGCTTACAACGCTTTTCAAATACTTACTTTTAAACCTCAACTCTGTGTAGCCATTATTGCCAATAGAAATATTTTATTTTTCCACACAATCCATTATTTATTTAATTTTTATAAATACTCGTATTTTCGTACTTTGTCATTTACCTAAGTTGCCGTTAAGTGAAATTCGTGATATTCCTTTGTGTTGTTGTCGCTTTTGCTGCCAAAGTGAAATGTCTACTTACTTCTTTATGCAGTTTTTCTTTATTCATCCACTACTCTTATAATGCATTTGCATATGCTCATAAGTTTTTTCACTACTTATTTTTTCACTTGAATAAATTGTTTTTATTTTACACTCACATTACATGATTAAATTTTTGTTGTTCTGGTTGTTGTTTTTTTTTTCAAGTTGTATAGACTTGTATACCTTAACTTTTTTATTGCTATATATAAGTTGATTTTTTTTTTGAAATGGTGCCTACATACCATTTAAATTTTATTTTTCTACATATAATTTCAGTGATAAATTAAAGCCAATCAAATCATTACCCTTTTGCGCTAAAATCACTCTCACTACATAAATGCTCACATACTTTCTTTACATGCAGTATTTATTTCTGTTCACTAAAGTTTGTAAAGCACTTTTCCCCAGTAAAATATTGCACAAGAAAATGCCACCACTATTAATTACATATGTACTTATGTGTATTCATATTTATTTATGTATGTATGTAAATATATGTACCTTAAAAATTAAATAAACTTTTTTCTATCTTTATAAATTAGCAAAGCGATATTTTTTGCAAAAAACAGAAACAATTAAATTTTTTTGGCACATTTCAATACTACTACACCTGCTCCATGAACTAAGCTCGATTCGCTAAAGTACTAAATTCAAAGAAAAATTTGTAAATTTTTTTAGAAGTCAAATCGCATTTCTCTTTGATTGCTTGATAAGAAGGGTATAAGCTGCATGACCTTGCCCATATTTTCTTAGTTTTCAGGCTTCAGAATATACACTATATACGATTATACTTTCAAATCGATCGCCAGGGAATGTTCCTACTAGTCGCACAGAGACCACGTAAGGCAGAAAGTATGAGCAGAGGGGAAGATTAACTTCTCTTCAAATTTCCCAGTGCCGTAATGAATTTGAAAAATTATTTATTCATTAAATCATATAGCTGATATATTCTCAATACATCTAGTGGAAAACATAAAAAAGTGCTCCGTGTTGTCATCCTTATTTAGACAGGAAGCATATGTATATGGGGTTGTCGATACCTGTGCGGCCATATACATACATTGGTACGTATAGGGTGACCCCATATATTTTGCGCAGTGGGCATCTTAACCAGCGAATCCCCATTAGATGGATTCAAAACCCGAATCTATAATCGATCATTGCCTGATAAGATTAGCCGCAGATTCACACAGTATCTCCAATCCGTCAGTTCATTACCAGAACAACAGCGAATCCTAATATACAAACATACATATGACTTCAAACTTTCTTCTTTTTCGCTACGAAATTTATACTCAGCTTGCGCCCAAGAGTCAAACTCCACCAAAGGCTTTTCAGGCTTCCAACACTTTATTTAGCTATCAGTTTGATATATCGGCAAAGGTGTTGAAAGCCATAACGCATTAAGCTGCCTTTACACGGGTCGATTTTCTAGTCGACAAAAATCGACTGAGCCAAAGAAGTCTCACACTCAACTTTTGCCAGTCGACGGCGAACCGAAGCAACCCTGAAACATGTTTGTTTATTCGACTCCTTACGTATTGGCAATTTGTTTTATATTGTTGTTCTGAAAGCAATTCACAACAAAAAACTATTTTTCTGTTGCCCATATTCGGAAAAAATTTCATTAGCAGCATACGATTTTTGTCGACTCGTTTAAATTCTTTGCCTAGTCGATTTCTCAGTCGATTTTCCAGTCGACAAAAATCGACCCGTGTAAAGGCAGCTTGGTGTGGAGTTCTATTTACACTTACGCAATGATAAACGTTATAGCCGTTCGCTGGCTGACTGCGCTGCGTTCAAACTACGAGGCGTTGGCTATAAATTTTCTAACTAGGAGCACCCGATAATTTTGAAAAACTTTGAGTTCATCCCGGCCATAATTGACCATTGTATACCGATGCTGGGTTCAACTGGATATTTCATATGGGTTCTAAGCCATAGCGATACTGTAGGCAACTGCAAAGCCAAAGATCTGGTAAAGCAGGACACTAGAGGAATTGTGCCGGGCAATGAGAGTGTAGGGCTAAGTTTGGTCTGTTATTAGAAAGATAGCTGCGTGTAGATCGGAGTCGGTCTTAGTAGCCCTTAAAGCTAAACAGGACACATGTCTCGAAACTGAAATCCTTGGCATAAGGCTCAACATCTGCTCAAGTCTGTACTGTAACAATTGTATGGAAGATGATGAGGTGGAATAGAGCACCTGGGGCTACGTTCTTTGTCACTCCTAAAGAGATTTCGGGAATAGATTTTAGTCGTTAACTTTTAAAGGAATACAAATCTTTTTCAGTGCATTATGACAACCTGGCGGTAACTGCCGACTCTAATCTGCCATTTGAGGCAGCACGCACAGTAAAAATCATTGAATAAAAAATGCCGTCGGCATTATACCCAGCCTGCAACACAGTTCGAAGTTTTCATTCATCCACCATCGACTGCTTTTTCGGTCTTAGCGCCGTCAGTGAAGAAAGACTCTGGAACTCTCAATTGTTGTCTAGAAGACAGGCTTGCGATGTACCTACTAAGAGCTTTTTTTATGGTTTGGGGCATGCTCTTGCATCTGTCAAAATAGTTGCCGATATTTAGATGTTCATTGACCAGGAGGTCTATTCAGATTTCGAAAGCGACAAATGATCGATTTGGTTTTTATTTTAAGCTGGCGTCGCCATACAAGCGCATGAAGCTCTCGGTTAGTCGATATCGGAAAAGTTGAAATTCTGATACTCTCAATAAGCTTAGGCATACAACATGATCTGTAAAGTAATAGATATTACAGGATCTTGTGTTTCTTGTATGAATAAAAAAACAATGGTTAAAGATTCTCGTACAAAGTCGTTAGGGCATATGATCTTCGTGTGTTGAGTTATGTTTGGAATTGATGCTAAGGGTACGGGCCTCCTCAGCAAGCAGTAATAGAATCCACAGTTGCATCGACCTAGAGCTTTTTTTTTTTTTAATTTTTGAACATTATTCGAAAAAATGCTGCATAGTTGGTTCATACTTAGAACGAATCGAGCTGCATTGTTAGCATTTGGCGTTCAAAATAATTATGTAATGAAAAGGTTAGGCAAGAAATGAATTTGTGTGGCAATATTGAACTTAGATACTCAAATAATTTCATTACTTTGCTAATCTAATATGACCTTCAATCACCTCTCTAAAAATTGCCTTCTTTTCTTACAAACAGCAAAAAACTCATTGCATTTACATTTTAACGTCGCTCTTCCCTACCATAGCGCTTGTTTTATTTCTATACAATGTTTCACTAATATTTATTACTTGTATTTGTTTTTTCTTTGTTTATTAATAAAATATTTACAAACAATATTGTCTTAACCATTTGCTTCCTTTATTTTTTTATGTTATCCTCTTGTAAATATGCTTCAATTTTTAAAATATTTGTATTTTTTCCATGTTTATTAATTTTTGTTCAATAAATTGTGAAAAATGTTTGTTGAAGGTTTCTCTTATTCGCCTTAATTATTGAACATTTGTCTTGCATATTCGCAATATTTTTTATTTATTTTAAATTGTTAATATAAATGTTTGTGGTTTTGGTTGCAATGAGTTTATTTATATTTTTAAATGTAAATGTATGTATATCTGCTTGTATGTGTGTATGTATTTATTTATTTTTTCATATTTAAGAAACCATAGCTATTTCGAAAGTCGTATATTTGCTGTTATTTTTTGTGCTTACGAAGTTTTCATACATGTATTTGTGTATCTTTTTGCAGTACTTGTTCTTGGCAAAGGTAATGCGCCGTTTTGAGTAGTAATTTCTTGTCGGCAAATCGGGGTTCCGCATCAAATCGATGACATCTTAAGAATTTTCTGACTGAGGTGGTGCTGAAATCGTTTTTAATGTTGTATTTAGGCCGGGGTGACAGCATACATATGTATGTGTGTACTATGTATTAAAAGGATTACCAATCTTTGTGCCTTCCTTACAACATTTATGGATTGAACTAAAATATATTAACCATGCTTAATTTTTGTAGCGAAATGAATTCAGCACGCTGAATAAGCCCTAAAGTGAGCTGAATAGTTTAGTGATAAAACTATATCTCAGAGGAAAAGCGCGAAACATTGCACAACTTAAATTTCAAATAACTCAAGGCGCTGAATATGCTTTTGAGCGAAGAAAAACAATAAATATGCTTGACATTGAGCTTAGCAGGATGATAAAGTTTACCTTTTGTTGAAGATATATCGTAGATTATTTTACTATTCCTAGTTTTTGTATTAAAATGAATTCAGCGCGCTGAATAAGGTGTAAAGTAAGCTAAATAGTTCGGTACCAAAAAAATATCTCAGAAACAAAGTATAAAATATTGAACAACTTTGAATTTGAAAAGTTTTAAGCTCTGAATATGCCTTTGAGCGAAGAAAAACAATTAAAGCTTTTGTTGAAATAAAAAAGAAAAAAATAATTTTTGAGTAGTGGTGAATGAGTTTAAAAGCAGTTTCAATTTCTTTATTTCATGAATTGAGATGTGCTGGATAGGTTTATAAGAATACACAAATAAATGTATACCCAGTATAAAATGCAAAACTTTTCGAAAAATTTCTGTTTACATTTATTTGTATCAAAATAAATTCAGCGCGCTGAATAAGGTTTGGAACAAGCTGAATAGTTAAGTGCTAAAAATATATATCAGACACTAACAGGCCTATTCTGCTTTCCGAATATTTTGTGACTGGGCAATTTTGTTACCGAAAGTTAGCACCATTGCTTGCAACCGCGATTCTAGGTACCTTGGTAACAATTTTATCCATTCAGCAATTCAGCTATGAAGTTTTGTGGAAATTCTGATGTAGCATACTTCGCGGCGCAATATTTTATTACCTGCTTATTAGATGGTTACAAAATTTAGCGAGCTTAGAAAATGAAATAGGAACACAATTTACTGAAAGCTAAATTTTGATACCAGGGTAAATTTTATTACCACTGTAGAATAGACCCGTAAGTGTAATTATTTAAATTTACACCTTTTAAGGCGCTGAATTTGTTTTTAAGCGAGGATAAACAATAAATATGATTGATATTGATTATTTTACACCAAAGGAATGTATGCTCACGAGGCTGAATAGGCTTAAGGAACTCCTTTTTTTATATTCCACCTTTTAGCTGAATATGTGAAGGGACAAAAAAGTATTTAGGTCAAAACAATTGACCGCAATTAATAAATTGGTTGTTTTCTTGGATCTTCATTGCGCTGAATATGACATGGAGGCAGGCAGAGGAAATTTATTGCCTGAATAAGTTTTTTCACTGCGCTGAATGTGACACAAGGCAAGAAAAACACATTAAAGTATTTGATTTCTCATGAATTCTTTAATGTTTTTTGGTCTAGCTCAATATAATGTTGAATGTATTATTATGGCGCTGAATATGGTAAACGAGTAGATGAAATATATTTATTTATTGCCTATCCATTTGTTTTCATTGCGCTGAATGTGGATGGGGCAAGGAAAATGCATTGAAACACCTGATTTTGCATACGTTCTTCGCTGCTTTGTTCTCTATCGGAATTATTTGTCAATTTGTTTACTTCGATGAGTCTTTATTGCGCTGAATTGCAAGTGAAGGGATTGGTAAAAATACTTATTGTTTTTTTACACCTAATATCTTTAGTTTTGCTGCTGTATTACATGCGCTGAATGCGATAAAAACATTAGCGCACACTTTTCGCGTTACGTTTTCGACGAATCCATTTATAATTAAAGTTTTTGTGTGGGCTGAATAACATTTTTGTTTCATTATGATTGTAAGCGGCAATAAGTTACATATTTTACTTTGCCGAAAACCAATATAGAATATATCAGCAGGGCATAATTCACCACTTATTTTATGAATTCAGCGTGAACAATTTACGATATTTAAAAGTTGTTCCCAATTTTGTTATAAAAAGACAGGTGCCAGTTCATCAGTCAGAAAATCAGTGCCAATTTGCTCTCGAAGAAACACCAACATTTCGCATTTCTTTCTTAAGTAACTGTATCTCTTAGGGCCATCGGCTGCATTACGAGTACTGTAAAATGCATCACTTTCATTTATTCGCCTTATACACCATACAAATTTGAGTACCTGTATATGCATGTAAATACTATTTACTTATTCATTTTACTCTGTGTTTCACTGCAGTTTAAATTTTTTCTGTCAGTTGCCAATTTTTATCTATTAAATTCTTTCATTTCAATTTTAGCCTACTTACAATTTTTTTTTAGCTGGATATTAAATAAGAATATCTAAAATACCTTATATTGTATGTAGATACTATTTTTATTTATTTATTCACATTTCTATACATATTTAATTAAATTTTTCTTTATCTTATTTCACCTATTTTTACTATGCATTCTATTTTTGTTTTCACATTTATGCGCAAATGTAAATAAATTTTAACAGTATTTATGCTTAAATATTTTTCTTTTAATCCTTTGTTGTACCTAAGAATTATGTTTATGACTTAAATCCTCTTTATTTATTTATCATTTAATTTATTAATACTCGGACTAATGCTTCATTCTGCAATTGTTTTTGTACAAATACATACACGTAAAAGTTGAGGGTGTCGATTGATTGGTGTGCTGGTGTGTGTTTGAAAGGGATATACATATGTATCCTTGTGTCTGGGTGCTTATTTCTTGGGTAGATTGCATTTTCGAATTTCAAATCGTATTTGACATAAACACGCACACATGTAATAAATTGCATAAGTATAAATATGCAACTTTTTTTGTTTATACACTTGCATGTATGTAGGCAATTTCAAGGTGTCGGTTTTACATTGAGATACTAAAAAAGTGGTTTTACGCGAAAAAACATTCAACAAATTTTGCAAGTATTCATTTGAATTACTTAAGACTACCGGTTTTTGTTTTTTCTTTTGTTCTTGCTGGCGAACTAAATTTATTCTTAGCTCTCTTATCTTTCTGTGATTTAAAAAATTTTTTGGTGTTAATTTTTGCGTATTTACGACCAATGCTTTATTCATTTGTTTATTGAATATTTTATTATTTCTGCCTAGGCTTCTAAAGAACAACTGCACACGCCTTTTATAGCTACAATAACAAAAAAGGTCTTTGCTCTATTTAATCACTTCAATGAATTTAATTTATATATATTTTCTTCATTTTCAATTATCGCTTAATGTCTAGGTTTAAATATATGCATGTAGATTTTCACTTGCATTTAACTACAGTGGTTGTTGGTCAGAGTAAGAGAGCTGTTACTGTCTAACGATCGGTAAGAGCGACACCTACATATAGAATAAAAGCTGAGATATGCAGGCGAAAGCTGTGCAAGGAGGAAGAGGAAAGCTTAATTGGTCGGTGAAACTGAGTTGGACCAAGTATTTTTAAAGAAAAAAAAAATTAAAAGAGTCTGTGAATATTTTTAAAATATATGAAAATGCGTTTTGGTCTAGGTTAGGTTAGGTTAGAATGGTGGCGAAAAAACTATTACGCCCAAGATAGCTCTCGTAACGATGTGAACTCATATGCTCCTATCATGGTATTTCTGCTCCACATTAGAGCTGGACATTTGCAAAGTAGGTGTTTTACTGTTTCCTGCTCCTACTCATCCCTGCAGCTTCTACAGAAGTCGTTGTAGGCGATTCCCAGCCTTCTCGCGTGGGTACCAACCGGACAATGCCCAGTAAGAGTCGCAAGAAGCCTAGCAACGTCAGATCTGGGGGTTCTTAGTAAGTTGTGTGGGTTTTCTCAAGGTTGTGCACAGGCCACAAGAGTTTGGATATACGACAGCCTGCCGCAGTGCGCCACCTTTGATCCCATATCTGGAGATTGTGGAGAAGGATCTCTCTTTATATAAGGTTCCAATTGGGGGTGAGATCCGTTCCTCGTTCGACACCAATATGGAACCCTCTCTGGCTAACTCGTCTGCAGCCTCGTTTCCGGGAATGTTGCGATGACCAGGTCCCGAAACTAAATCTAAATCGAGTCTACTTTAAAGAATTTATTCAAATCCGCACTGCGACCTATGAATCTGTTTTGTGCTTTTTTACGAAATGCGCTAAGATGTTTTTTCGCGTCATCTAAATACCACATTCATACATCACTTTTAAATAGTAGAAGTTAGCGTATCTCTGGAGACGAATCGCAGAAATGCCAAAAATCTAATGTCAATACCCCTGGTTCGTCATCAAGGTACTCTGAGTATGGCAATGAGAATTTTATTTTGGAAGATCGATCTCTTTGCTTCTTTCCTTAGATCTTTCTCGAAGCTCGTGGTCGTACTGACGGCGCATTGTTTTAAGCTTTTTTCTCTGCCTATGCCATAATGATTTAGTTATATGTATATGCATACATACTTCTATTTGAGAAACACTCGGGTATTTCGCCGTAGGCACTGACATCTTTATTATTATTATCTTATTTTGTCTCCCGCCGGTTTTGAGCATTTGAAATGTGCTCGTTCGGAGGTGTTTTGCAGGTTTTAAGAATTCTTCGTTTTTCTTTCGAAAGACTGATGTCAGGTTATACCCTCAGTGCAAATGGTAAATGTTTCGCCTTCCTAACTTCTTGTTTCGAGAGACTGATATCAGGTTGTACCCTCAGTACAAATGGTATATTCTTCTTCTTCCTAATTTCTTCTTCAATGATGTCTTGATCGACTTAAGAGATGGTCTCAGACCTTATTTGTAGTCAAAAAAAATTATAATTGTATTAGCATATACTTTTCTCTTTCCGCACTGGGTCTTTATGGAAAATATTTCTGTTCGAAAAATACTCGGGCATTTTCCAATCGTCACTGACGCCTTTATGCCGGAACTAAAGATTCCTAATTCCAAATGATGCATTCCTCCCATTACGCGCCTACGTGTCATGCCGAAACGAATGCATGACGAATCGACTTCTACACACTTACGCGCCATGCAGCAGTCACCAAGTAATAAACAAATTTTCTTTCTATTTTTTTTCTTTAGGAGTGTAATGTGCGGAATGCCATACTCGTTTGGATGTGTCTATCCCAAGTTACGACGTTCTTTGGCCTCAGAACCCAACGAGTTGAAGTAGTAGAACTATACAATGAGAAGGCTGGAGTGTACACTAAGTATTAGCTTCTGAGCTAGTTCCGGTAGAGGATAGAAAATAAGCTGCTAGATATACGACTTAAATCTTGAATAGGTTTAGGCAGGTTTGGAGGACATGTGTAAAGACTTAATAAGTACTTCCATTCGAAGTCAAATTTGTCATTGTGATTACCGTTTGAGTGCCGGAAGAGGTCCAGCTGTAAATTGTTTTCACCTCATCTTCATCCCTACGTTTCATGCAGAGAATATATGCAAGTCATGTGTTAATTTCGGTAAGAGTCCTCACTGAGAATTTGTTTAGTTTAAAAATATCCTAAGTCTGTACAATTTCTTGTCCTAAGGTCTGTTTCTACGCCTAATGTATTCGATAAATATTCCTCAACAGTTCATAAGCAGTAGTTGGAAAAAGGAATCTGCCCCACTGAAGCGCATTCTCAAACCTTGTGTGGCTACTTCATGCCAGGTAAGTCTAGAAAAATCGAGACACTACAGCAGTCTGGGAGTTAATCAGCATCGCCCAAGGACAAAATTGAAAATTTTCGAGCACTCTAGTAAAGAAAAGTTTGGAGCAATTAATAAATTTAATATATCTCCAATACTTCCTTGAAGAGGGAGTTGGTGTCGAAATTGGTGGCTATTTGTAGCTCCTAAAAGGAGTGTCTTATTTCGGACGTGGGAGACCTCAGTAATCCTTTTCCTCCGTCACACTTTCCACGAGTTTTCCTGTCGCCTGTTCTGCTCAAGTCCTTTAGATGCCGCTCAATTCGTTAACAGCTCTATATGTACATATTTGATTTTTGTTTTTCATTCGTCAGGGTGAGCTCATTTGGTTTCATAAGTATTGATTTTTATTAAATTAATTTTCCACCGGTTTGGTTGGCATGCGGTTTTGTGGTAAGAGATGTTAGAATTATTCTTTTCTTATAATTTTTGTATTTTTACCTTCAAATCATACCAGCTGTTCAGTGTTGGTAGGCGTGTTTTATTGGTTGACTTTTGTGGCTGGGCGCTACAAGTATGTATGTACATATGTATGTTTTCAATTTAATTTCAGTTGCTGTACGGTTCGGTTTTTTGGTCTGTAATCAAATACGTTTAAGACTGACCTCATATACTGCCTGGAGTACTTATATATCTGTTTCATGCTGCTCGGTTTGATTTGGTTTAATTTGGTTTGCGTTCATGTTCGTAGGGATAACAACATTGTTGATGGTGGCGCTTAAGGGGGCACACAAAGCGGAAACTTGTAGAGATATATATTCTTTGTTTTTAAAAACGTTCGGTAAGAGATTTGCCTTGATTTTTGTACATTTTGCGTAAGAACTGATTGCTGGCCATTAACTGATTTTTGTCTTCTTCGTTTTAATTGCATACTTCATATTAGGGCAGCTCGTTCTGTGCTTCCCAGTGAGACAAGTACAGTGTCGGACATATCATTTTGAACCAAATTCAAAATTATATTGTTTGCCATTTATGTTGAATTATTGACTTTTAAGAATTTTCAATTAAAATACAGCTAATTCTTTCACAAAACCTTTATAAACCCAAGTTTAAAACTTTGTAGAAAACTAAAAAAAAACATCAAATTTTCATCCAAATTTATTTGAGTATACAGGAAGTTTCAAGTGGATAAATAATGCCTGGAAACTTAAAACTTGCACATTCTTTCACTAAAATTGAAAGAGCTATAAAACTGTATACACAAAAAACTGCTAACACTTCTGAGAAAAAAAGTTTGACATTTGGTTGAAAATTTTTCATTTTTTTTTTAGTTTTCTACAAAGTTTTAGACTTGGGTTTGCATGGTTTTTGTGACGGAATGGCCTGTATTTTAATTGAGAATTTTTAAAAAGTAAAAATTAATAAAAGTAAGTGGTAAACAATATAATTTTAAATTGGGTTCAAAATGATATGCCCCACACTGTAGGTATGTATGCGTGGCCCTTATGGCAAATCCGTGGAAATTTTCAAGGTACCCATCTCAACAGGTTGTTGGGTTTTTTATTTAATGTTTTTTGGAAAAGCATTCAGTGGAGAAGCATTCAATTACAAGTTTTTTTCTATGTGTATGCATATGTATATACACATACATACGCATGTATGCATGTGCATAAGGAAATATGTACATATGTATGTTCATACCTTTATAGTAAGTAGAAGAAGCCTTTCACATTTCAACTATTAGAATAAATTTTTTATACATTACTTAATAACCATTACTGATTTAATTCTTTTTTGGTTTTTTAAATATTTAAATTTAGGAAATTAAACGCTTTGTAATTAAGGCACCATTACAATTGCTTTCTTTACACGTATTTTCCATTATATTTTGGCAAATGTACAATACAAAATTCCCAACAGTATCATAATTAATCAACGTTAAATATATCAGCAATATCTCCCTCCCTTCTCCCTTTTACCTCGCCTGGCATTAGCGAATGTTATCCACGCTCGGCATTTACATATACATGTTTGCATTTGTTTTCGAACACTATTTATTTAATAATCACAAAATAGCAAAAGTTATAAAAATGCAAATAATAACTGTAAAAGAAAAAGATTCTTCTAAAGAAATCCCTTTGAATTAGCGTAAATCACGCTACTTGTAACAACACCCGTTGCCTGCCTCTACATCCCCTAAGTTTTGATTTCTACTTATCCCACAACTTATTTAGCTAAATTTAATTTTTGCTAAATTAACTAACTTCTCAAATATACAATATGTATGTACATATGCATGCAGTTATTCACTTTCATTTGCTTTTATTTGTAGTATTGTTTATCCCTTTTTGTTGTTTCAATTGCAGTTGCAGTTCGGTTCTGGCTTTTCTGTTTGTTGTAAATTTTTTTTTTGTAGTATATTTGTTGCAGTTATTTGCTTATTGTATCTTCATCTGCCCTATTTCTTATTCGTGCTGTTTCAGTCATTAGTATCCTTCAACTGTATGTAAGTAGTACAAATGTAGTATGCATCTGTAAAAACATCACACATTAGAACGCCACTGATTGTTGTGCGCATCACATTCTACATCACCCTCGTTTATGAGCTTAAATTCGACACATTCAGCTTGTACTTCATATATTCAACGCATCAAAAAAAAATTCGCGTTTGCCTATTATCAGCTTAAATTTA
Organism: Rhagoletis cerasi; assembly: GCA_029783565.1. NCBI lineage: Eukaryota > Metazoa > Arthropoda > Insecta > Diptera > Tephritidae > Rhagoletis > Rhagoletis cerasi. The sequence continues at coordinate 19,134 of JAPVRG010235166.1, forward strand.
AGTTCTTGTGTGCCTCTTAGCATGTAGTTGTCATTTTATGTATATTCAACACGTTTGTTAGCTATTCAGCGGCTGAAAAAAATACCGTTCGCCAAATATCAGCTCAAATTAAAGCTTTTAAGTGTTTGCTAGCTTGGAGTTTGCGTTTAATGTATATTCAGCTCGCTTATTAGCTATTCAGCTGACACGTTTCAGCGCTTAAGTATTCGGTTTTCATATTCAGCTAAAAATTTAGCTCACTAAGTGGTTGTTTGATGCATTCAGCTAAAGAAACTTGCAACCAGCTGAGACTACATACATCGTAGTGTCAATTTCGCTAACGCCCAACATATTTAATAAGTTCAACAGCTGACAGAGTTGTTAGCAAATCATAATCAGCTGCTATATTCCTCTAGCATTTAATTTATTTAGCTAGCATATGATACATTCAGCTTGAATTGCTTGTGTTTAGCTGTATTCAGCTGTTGTTAAATACATTGTGGTAACAATTTGGCCAACACTGAAAACACTTCGTAATGAAGAAGAATGAAATGACATGTACTCAGTGTATTCAGCTTCAAAACTATTACAATTTGGTGCTTTTTGCGTGCATTCAGCGCGTTTGAAATGTATTCAGCTGATACAACTTTTTTTAACTAAACATATATTTATCCAGCAGCCATATCTTTTTATATTTGCTGAATTCAGCTGAGCAAACGCACATACGTACGTATGTGGCTGCAGTTATGTATGTATGTATGTATGTACTTGTGAGCTGTTTACAAGCTCTACCTGTGGCTTTTTATGCCAACAACTTTATCTTGCACTCAAAGCATTTATCTGTCTGTGTTTGCCTCAACTTATTTTCAACTCAAATGCAATTCTCTGCACTTTTATGTATTCAGCGTATATTCTAGAACACTTTTTATGACATATTTAGTAGTACTTCAAAATGCTTTCTCAAAAAAGAATACTTCTACTGCTGATTTAAATTCAGCGAACTTAACAATTTTTTGCAACTAGCTGATTTGAAACATGCTATTGTATCAAAACGCATGAAACCTTTGCTAAAATAAGGTTTATTCAGCGCATTCAGCTGCGCTTAAATAGTATTTGGCACATGCGTAACCTCTTTGCATCCATTTAGCTCATTTATTGTGCATACTAAACTACTTGTCGTTCAATTCAGCTCGTCAGTTTTTAATTCAGCACATAAAATTTCTTTTTCAGCTCTTCAAATCGTTTTATTCAGCGCTCATTTAGCTTCATGTCTGCAACATACCCTCGCTTACATT
>JAPVRG010235168.1:0-10596 GCA_029783565.1 Rhagoletis cerasi
CCATAAAAAAAAAAAAAAAAAATTTGGTTTTTTCCGTATGGTTTTCCAACTAAAAATAAAATGTGTTTTATTTCGGGTTCAAAAAAAAAAAAAAATTTCTGTCATATACGTTAGAGCGGTACCAACTGAGATCTGGTACGTAAGTACCACAATGGAGCACATGAGTTCAATGAACTTCCGTAGGAAAAACTCCCTCCTTGAGACAAAAATATTGGTGTATCACACTTTAAAATACGACTATAAACTCCAACCATATGAAGAAAAATGTAATTGGGAGACTACTAGGGTTGTTCAAAAAAAAAATTTTTTTAAAGGCTTCTCAAAAACATTGCATATGAGGGGTGTACGGCGAAATTTTTTTTTGCCTGTAATGCGAGACGCTGTAATGAATAGCCAATTTTTCTGGAATTTTCAATTTTACGGCAAACTTTGTTTTATATATTTACAGATTTAAATTTTTAGATAGTTGGCAACCCTCTTCAAAATTATTGCTCCTAGGTAAGAGTGCACTTAAATAACTTCCAATCGCTAACCGCGTTGCAATATTTTGCTTTAGGTACATATTTAATTAACTAAAATGTTAGACAGGTGGCAACCTTATTTCAAAGTATGTATTTTTTGCCTAGAGCGGTGAAGGTGGCCTTCTCTCATTAAACTATGGAAGATATGGAGCTGGGTTTACTGGATATAGTGATTTTACCCTTTTAAAGACACTTTTTTTGTTTAAGGAATTATCAGTAATTTAATTTGATAAAATATTAAGGGATATATCGTTTGGTAACAGTAAAATACCTTTGAGAATTATGTATATAGATAGATAGATAGCGATTACTGAACGCATTGACCGTTAGGAAAACATGCTTTTAGAATGGAACTTCCGTATAATAGAATATGCCTCAGCTGATGCTCTGTTACGTTTGAAGTAATATAAAACTAATTTCGCTGAGCATTTTCTCGCAATGTATTTCCACGAAAAGCCAATCACTACCAAAATCATTGTTTTCTCCTAATAGTGCTTAAATTAAAGCAAGCACCCAGTTCCACCTTTGCGCACTCGCTGTTTTATCAATGATTATGAGTATTTACATAATTATAACCAATTAAAATGCTATCTTAAGCTGTATATCGCACCAGTAAACTAAACTATTACATATGAAACAAGCTCGCAGCTTAAGTCTCTCATTACACCAATAGCCGCAACTACTTGAGAGCCATTTTTAATAATTCACAAACTGTTTCCATTAGCTCCGCCAGATAGCCTGAGCAGCAAAAACAATAAAAATTTTACTATGCCATACTGTTTTCTAAGCATGAATCACGACAAATCGCTGAATCATAATTGCTTATTAAAGCGACAATAATGGCGGTAAGCAGCCGGACTCATTGCTCAGGAGCTGCACATCTGGTTAGTCACCTGAGTACACTGGCTTGGAAGGAAATAACCACCAGCGCTTGCATTTTATAAAAATCTTTTTAAAAGAGTTTTAATGTTTAGTGCTAAGATAGAAAAACCAACTAAATAACAGTAATCTGGTTAAAAGGTAATTAATAGGCTGATGCGACAAATGTTGCTTGCGAAAAGTTTTAACGCCATTCAATAAAGATTGTATATACACCAAAAGCGCATAAAAATGGCTCAAGTCTTGAAAGTATAAACCACTACAATAAGGTCCCAGTAAATGGTTATTTTTATCATCGTAGCGTTCAAATTTCAAGGTGGATTAAATATTGACGCAACACGAACGTTTTACTGCCGCAGCATTTAGTAAGCATAATCACACCGAGTGTACCTTTGTCAGTGACTCTTACCTCATTCAATGCTAATCAGCTAAGTACTTCACTTGCTTGACGAAACTCTAGCGTTGATGGTGCATTTTCTGCGCAATTATAAAAAATGTCTGTACCTGAATACTAGCATACTTGTGAATAATAAACATAATATACACATATGCATATTTACTTTGTACGAAAAAGGACAGACAAAGAGCGCTTAGCTAATAAATACTAATCGTGCGCGCATTATTTAATTTTAAGCTTAAATAACCATTTACTAAGACCTCGTAATCGGGAAGAGAATACACACATATATATGTATGCATTTAAAAATAAATAACTGCACTTACTTCTTAACAATTGCCTTCACCTTTCAACTATTAGCGATCACCATGCACCTTCAAACGCCTTGACAAGTGACAGCTGACAATGTATATGAGTTGTACACGTCAAATCAAAAAATTATATAGTAATTCACCTTCATTGCCACTTAGACAAACGCAACCATTAATAGATATGAGCATTGCGATGTGCAAATATATGACCTTCGCCATCCAATGGTCCTCATTTTGAGAGCTAAGGTGTATTTTTTCAATCATTGTATGGAGCAGGGCTGACATGATTCCTTCCGGACCCGGATATGTATAGGTTTGGAAGATTCTTATAGTCAATGCCACCTTATAATCTGTGAAGACTTCAGCGCAAGCCACGAGGTTGACTGTCTCCTCTTTCTTTCCCCACTATGAAAAGCATAAATACGGTGGCAAAAATTCAAACAAGGAAGAGAGTTTAGCAAGTTTTGGCTATTTTTCTTTGTGTAAAAATTGTTTTGCTTACTATATAAAACAAACGGTGTAAAACAAAATTTCAAACTTTGTAGATCATTTATAAAAATTCGACGAACTTTAACAATTGAAGGGGTTAGAATCATAAGGGTTATACCCATATTTGTATAACAAGATATAGTGATTATTTTATGACGAAGTGATCCAAGTCATTTCGGACATTGTAGTGACATCTATTGGCCTTATATCCAACTCCACTGAAGATTCCGTACTTAAAATGAGAAAACAACTTCTACCATTTATGCTACCTATTCATCGTGATTTTTATTTAAATATTCCCCATGAAATAAAAGCAAACAACAAAAGTTCTGGGAAGCAAAGTCAGAAGACGATTATAGTTCAAGAAGAAAATACAGAATCAGGTGAAGCCCACGGCAGCGTTTTGTAAGATGACGATGATTAGCTATATTTTAGTAGAGTTAATGTTGTGTATTATAAATTTTATTCATAATAAAATGTAGATTTTCACAAAAATAAGCTTTTCCATTTATTTCCTTACAGAAATTTACCTAAGTAGGTACTCAGAAGTAAAAGGATCCAAGTGGCACAAAAAAAATAATGAACTATTTTTCCATCTACAGTAAACATTATTTGAATTAGTTAGTTAACCTGCATTCATTTAGGCAAGAATCATTTCAAATGCATTTACCCAGAATTTACAATTAGTAACCAACTTCAGCCTTCATTATATCAAAACAATGTCAGACCTACTTAGATCCTTTTGATTCCAACCCCTTCAGTTGTTCATCCAAATTTTAAATTTTTTAATCAGCTATTTTAGAATTCTTTTGAGTATGCAATTTTGTAGCCCATTAAATTTTAATGAAATAAAATGCAAGTTTGATATAGCTAGAACTTATCGTTGATTTTTGATAATTTTTTCATGCATTCTCTTACATACAAAGTATGTTCGACAAGAGAACTCCGAGCAGACAACAAGTAAGGTCCTTTACAATATTACCCCATTTTTATATACCTTTTTTACAGCTATTTTTTTTATGTATAATAAAGAAGTTGCCGTTAGTCACATTAACATATATCGAAAGTGTTTTTATTTTTATTCGTGAGTGAATTTCCGCGCTTTAATTCAACCTCGAAGGACTTTAGGGATTTGGCACCTCCTCGGTCCTCGTTTGCCGCGGAATTCAAGAGGAATTCCCGGCCCCTATTTCTCCCCATCCCGAACTAAAATTAAATGGGCTACAAAACTGTACACTAAAAATATTTCTAAGAAATCTAATTAAAAAGCTCAACATTTTGATGAATTTTCCTAATTTTCCTTAGAAGTTTGAAATTTTGACTTACAAGGTTTTTGTTAGATAACAAGCTAGACTTTCAAAAAATAATGATAAACATTAAATAAACGATAGCGAAATAGATAAAGAGTGCTTAAATGTCTATTCCCTATTTACATTTTTTGCTACTGTATATTAGATGTCCTTAAATTGAAGACTGGAATCTGAGAGGAGCAGGACTCTTAGAATGGCATCTTCTCAGCCTCGTGGCTTCGGAGTTTGAGTCGAGGTATCTAAAAAGCTTATAGCACAATGCATTCTTTAGGCATCCACATACTTGTGCGATTCTGTCGGTACGAATCTATACCGACAAAGATTACAACAATGCCGACCATAAATAAAAGGGACCGTAATCATTCCGATTTCTGTAGAGAAAAATTTATATTTAATCATTATTTCAACATTTTAAAATTTTCGGTCAGTAAAAAAAATTGTTTGCGCTTTATTGCATTGCTCAGAAAAAAAATTAAATGTCTATTTATATTTTTTTTATCAAAAATAAAACCAAGTTTTCGAGTGTTATTTTTTCGCCACGAAATGTAGCGATCTGACAATAAAATGTTAATTACTATTCCTTATGGGAAAGTAATTAGGGTTTACACTTCACAGTTTTACCAAAATGTTACATTTTTAGACAAAGTTGTATATTACAAAAGTTGAAAAATGCTGCAGTAGATTTTCATTTGAACCGAAGCGAACCATTTTTTAGAGTGGTTTTCCGTTCGGTTTTAGCATTTGAAAATAAAACCAGTTCGGTTCGTGGTTCGGTTCAAAGCCTAAAAAAAAGCGGCGGTTTGGTTCAAAACCGGTTTGCAGCCCTGGTAATAATTCAAATTATTACATATACTTCTTAATACGTATATACATTTTTAGCTATTACTTTTTTGACGCGTTAAATATTTACAAAAATACTGACACGGGAACGACTGTCACTGAATTTTCTTTATGGAAAAAGAAATGGAGCCAAAAAGATTCTGCAAATCGCCCAACTACACTGCAAGTTATAAATGAGTGTCAAAGTTAACTTTTCCCAAGCATTTTTTATTTATTAAAAATTTATGCAACACTGCCTGTCACTACGTGTACTTCAAAACGCTTTTTTTCGACTTTGAAACGTCTGAAATCCTTCTTGCGGAACTCGACCGGAGAAGAAAGACTGAATGGCTTAGCCCTAATGGGTGTTCACCTCAGATTTGATCTGGACACTGAAAAAGTGATTAATGACTTTGCCGAAAAAAATCAAGATGCCTTAATTTTGTTTTAAAATAAGGTTAAAAAAATTTAGTTAGTAGTATGTATTGCAGCTATAGCTTTAGGATTACTGTAATTTTTTGTTGTTTGTGTGAAATATTTTATTTTAATCAGTATTTTTCTGGCAATCAAACTTAAACCCGAAAAAAATTCTGGCTACGGCTCTGATTTGATGAGACCCTTTTTCATCAAAACAAAATATTATTTTTTGAGTTTAGTCTTTTGATAGAAAATAACACTCATTTCTTGAGCGTTTCTATATCTGCCAAAAATTTAAATTAACGTTTGAGTTTTATTTTTTTTTTCCAGATCGAAAAACTCAATACGTCTTTAGTAGTGTTTATTTTTTTCTATGTACTCTTCAACAAATTATCAAAAAATTAAACTTACAAAATAGTCATTATTTCAGAACAAAAAATAAGACTCGAAAAATTAGTTTTATGTTTAGTCAAAATAAATATTACTCGATATATGATGATATACTCTGAGCGATTAATAAAAATTTAAATGTAGTTATTAACTATGGCTTTTATAAACATCGCTCAAAAAGCTTTAAATCGTAACAGATTTATACAGGAAATGAAAAAAACATGCACGTACATTTTTTGTATCATTTATTTATATCATAAACAAAAGCCAACTTGCTTCGCGGCCAGTGCAATATAACGTTCAAAATCAAAAACGGTCCCTGGTCCACTTACCGGAAAAAGTTATCCTATGTTTTAATACAGGGAATAGGCTATGTTCATTTCAAGCATATCGTACCATATATAGGATTTTTTCGAAAAGATCGGTCCCTGGTTCATCTACCGGCAGAAATGTTCGATATGTTAATCCAGGAAATAAATCTACATGCCAAATTTCAAACAAATCCGACAATAAATACGATTTTTCCTATTTTTTAATCCATGTCATAGACTGAGTGCAAAAATTTTATTTTCAAACAGATGCAACCCTCTTCAAAAATATATTCGAAACTAAGCTCTCTTAAACCTTTTTTCGCTTGACATCTGTATTGTAATATTTGACTGAACTTATTAAGATAATAAAATTTTTATAACATTTGGCAACTCTTTTAAAGACGTAGCCTATTTTTCGACTCAGGCCATCGACTATCTTTGTGCAAAATTGTATGCAAATCCGTTCAGTCGTTTTTGCGTGATTGAGCTACAAACATCCGAACTCACAAACCCACAAACTCACAAACATAAAAACTGTCACATCTATAATATTAGTAGGATTAGCAAAATACATAAAAACATATGTATGTATGTCAAATTATTGAAATTTTATTTTTTTCAAATAAAAGTAAAGATTTTTTTGTTTGTTGGTGCTTCGGAAAAAATATTTATCGACACTTGAACCAAAATAGCTTACTACTTTTCGAAGCTTATTAACAATTCTTTAAACTACCTGTAATCCCAGTTTGCATAGCTCCTGAACAGTAGTAGTATTGCAATGTTTTTAAATGCTTTAAAACGGCGATGGGCATTTCACTTCACGCGTGAAGATCAGCTGTTTTCGTATTCACACAGACACGAGCACACCGACACTGGGAGGGCATTCAACTGGTGTCGAATATTCATGCGGTAAGGTTGTGTCGGCGCTTGCGTACATACTTCGTTAAAAAAGCACCCTGCAAAAAATGCAATGAGTCCGGGATGTGACCGGGATGAGTCACAAAGGAACATGCGACTAATGCCACTTTGCATCCCTTTGTATGGACTGAACTGTTCCCTTTTGTTCGAGCATATCCTATGAAGAGACCAATTGTTCCCTTTTATACCCGAACGGGTATAAAAAGCGACTAGTCGCTTTTAAAAAATAAAAATAAAAATTGCTCCAGCTGCGATTCGAACCAAGGTCCGCTGGATTGCTAAGCGTATACTCGCTCTACATGCCAACGCCGCACATGAAATTTCATTGACTAAGTGCCTACATATCATGCGCTTACGATAATCTTTTACACAGGCGACGGGATGAGTTGGGGACTAATTCATCTCCAATTATACCCGTAAGGGATGAGTCGAGACTAATTGATCTACAATAATACCCGTTTGAGACTACTTGTGACTAATTGATGCCCAATTGCACCCGATTGAGACTAATCCGGGACACCTCTCTTTAGAGATTAGTCGTACAATTTTTTGCAGGGAACCCCAATCGTCGAACGTTCAACACCAACTGAATACTCTCGCCGTTTCAGTTATACTCTCACCACACTACACCATACGCAAATGTAATTGTGTGCGTCCGCCCATCACTGCTTTAAAACTAAGTTTATCTGTCAATATGAACCAGAAACTATCTGCACCAATTTGTTTTTCCACGTAAGAAATTTTATAAAAATGTTTTCATATCCGTATTTCTAGTAGCTTATCCTGCTGCTTTTCGTATTTATTTCTTATCTTATTGTCTACCATCAACACCTTGTGCTCCCCTCTGCTTTACAATTCAATGACGAATTGCTGATGCGTGCCAAGAATACGCAACTCAAACCTTGTATGCTAGACCACTTTATTATAACACTCAGCTTGAGTTTAGCCAACGGAACAGCAAAGGTAGCACACTTTAAGCCACAACGACTGCTATTGCTCATTCTACTGCTGTAAATAAAACGCAAGAAATCAACTGAGTACGATTACTTTTGGAACCAATCTGTCCAACATCATTACCATCAAATTGTAACATTGCCTGATTGCAAGTACATAATTCCGACTGCCAGGTTACCTAACTTTCCGACTCGTTGACAGGATTACGCTGCTATTGTTCACTTTAAGCTGTTGCTCGTGTAATTGTTGGTATGTTATCGCCGTTGGTGCGCACTTTTTGTAGGTACTCGTATTCATCTTAGACTGTTCTTGCCAACGCAGTCTTGCAGCTCCATCACTCATTCAATGGTGTCAGCGTGCATAGTTGGTATTCACATGTATCAAGCTGCCGCTGATTTTTTGCTATTACTGGTTTATATATTTGAGTACATATGTATGTATGTGCAATCGTATAGTTAAGTAATATTTAGTTACTTCTTTATAAAAAACTACAGGCGAAGCTTTTAAACTGATTTTAGTTCTATCTATGATGGGAAAGAAAAAGCTTTCTGCCGCTAACTCAGACAAAAAAACCTTCGCCGATATTGTGGTTGAAGTGCTGTCAAAAGCTGAGATTAATCTCAACTGCTGCGAAGATATGCACAAAGTATCAGGAATTTCGGGCGCAGAATGTGTCCAACGCCTTTAACTTTCATTTTTTTCCTAATAACTGGTCAACGGTAGCAAAATTGTTAGGCCTTCACCAGGTACTCAAATGGTTTCGTATGTGAAAACAGAAAGAAATTCTAGCAGGCCAAGCTCCACAGCTTCAACCTAGTAGAATTTTTGCACCTAACTTCACGATTCAGAGGCGTCCTGGTTCTCTTGCGAAAGTTTAAAAGTTCACCGAACTACGATGGAACATTACTCTTTTAAGCGGACATACTTCCTCCAATCAACCAATTAAAATTCTGGTTTCCTTGTGGGTCGCCACTTCAATATCCTTTCTTTTTTGAGTCATAAGCCACCTTTTCATAGGCCGGGTCACATATTACAAGTTATTGAATTTATGGAGATCTGCTGTTCAAGGAGCAATCCACATTTTTACAGTCCACTTTTAAGGTATTCTGAGCTTTTGGCACTTGAGAAGTACCAATTTATAGCCAAAGTTTAAAAAAAAACCGACTATTAGATAGAGATTACCTTCCCAGACGATCCATCCTTTGATTTGGTCCTCCATGACCTTCTAGTAAAGGTTTATTCCTACATTCTGCATTACTAATCCAGAGAATATCGATGGCTGAGTGGAAGATCACGGTATCTTAGCAAACGATTGAAAAACGCCCTATTTCAAAGTTTGGTTGAGAAACGCCCTATCTCAAAGTAAATTCAATACAAATTCCTGAAATAGGGCAACCAAACTCAGAATTGGGGCGTTTTTCAATCATTTTCTGAGATAGGGCGTTTCCGAACCGGCAGCCGGGTTAGGGCGATCTTCTATTATCTTTTTCAAACGATGGTTGCACTTTGTGCTATCCCACATATTATTCCGTTAGTTAGCGCCACAACCTACTACTTGGTGCATACTATTTGACTTAGCATATTGATCGATGACTATAATCTCCCTAATAGAAAGGATATCGAGTGGAATGGCAATGGCCTCGGCGCGTTGCCAGTCATTAAATCACAGTTTTTCTCGCAACGCAGATCGATTTGAGCAAAAGCGGTTTCTCCTTCTGCATTCTGGATTCGGATATGAGTCCATCCTAGCTGCAGGAAATGCAGGCCGTCCGAAAAGAGCTTTCGCAAACTCTGGAAATTGATCCTTATTTTTTTGTATGAGTATAATGAAATTAGCTTGTATTCAGTCACTCGTTCCGGTTTTAAATAAAAATGGTGCTATAGGCATTAATTGGGTCCTGGATATGTGCTCAGGCAACGCTTCTACCAGTCGTTCCGGATGTCATCTTTGAATTTCGCTTGGCTTTGGAGGAAATCTCGGTATCAGTGACATCATCATATAGCAGCAGCTTGCTTCCAATTTCAGCCCGTACGCCAGTCTAATTCATTGAGGTAGGTGAGATCTAAGCCTGTTCATGCAATGGCCAGGTTAACGACAAATTGGTGGAAGGATCCTCAAGGCGTTTTCTTTTCTACAAAAAATTTTGCTTTTCATTGCCCCCTTCTTAGTATTTGTGTGAAGAGGGCAGAGAAGGTAACATTTTTTGATAGGAAAGAAAACGCCATCAGTTTTCTGGTTACCCTTGCAGAGATGTCCGGGGTTGGCTTCACCATGAGGTAAAAGGAGAGAGTTGCATTCTATCCTTACTGCCAGGGCGTGTGCAATTCACAGTGTTTCCTTCCGTCACATTCTTACTTCCTGATAGGCACCGAATAGCATTCGGAGTGCTCAAGCCTAGCAAATCTTGGCTATCGCAGGTACACAACCATTTATTTTTAAGACCTTACTAGCGATTCGACTAAGGCCTGGCAGCAGTTCAAGGTATCTGTCTTTGCTAGAGCTAAACAAATATGTATGTATTTGTACCTGAATAACACTAGTTTACACGAAAAATTAACCTTTGTGAAAAATATTTTCTAGGCTCACTTTGGGTCGCTGAATATGAAAATAAAACCCAATTTTTTTTTGAAAGAAGCGTTTTCGAGATTTTTTCGAAAAACGTGTTTTTTGGTACCTTTCGCAGTTATTTTTCAATATCTTTTAAAAAGAACCATCTAATCGACGCGAGCAACCTACCGTTCGAAAGGTATTGATGCGGCAAAAATATATAACTCGTATAGATTTAAATAAAAATTATTACTGTTACTAGCGACCAAAATCGAAAAAAGTGGATTTTTCATTCATTTTTGAAAATTACACATATTTGGATGCTTACTTTT
>JAPVRG010235185.1:0-11351 GCA_029783565.1 Rhagoletis cerasi
AAACAATCAAAGTCATTAATATAACAATATTGACGTGTCACTCTGGGTACCTTCTGTATTTGTTTTGAGTATAACTTTTTCAGCGCAAAACGGAGACATTCAAAAATCATGGCAAATCGTAACGGAAATATTGGAAATAAACTGTAACATTTTGAAATCTGCCACTCGTAATTATCAAAAAGGCAATTTTTATTTCCATTTTGCACTTTCAGCGTTTACTTAATTGTTCTTATTTGTTTATATACCTACACATTAATTACATACTAAGGAATAAAATAAGACCTTTTACAGCTGCGTGCGTTCAAAAATATAAAAAATATTTCAAATATAGTCTGGATATGTTTTTGCGTGAATGACTTCAAATTTCTCCTTTTTTTGAAAGCACACTGACAGACTAAAACATAACAGGTTGGAACCAAGCGTGATCGGTAGATAACATTTTTAGGGCCGTTTTCTAATCTAGCCTTTAAATTAATGGCCACTTTATCACCCCGATAAACGCATTTTCGTTTTCTCATCCGCGCATTAATTTCTCGGATCGATAAATTGTTGCTCAGTTCATGTAGCCTTTAAAAATTTGTTCCCAACTTAAAATTTTGGTTCATGATTCAGATAAATACGACATCTGAAACAAGGTTTTGGCTAAGAGCTGCTTTTGCAGCTCCTGTAACACAACCTCATATTAGTTCGCTTTGTTTGTTTGTTTGAGTGGCATTTCCGGCATTGCAGTTTTATGACCAATGTAGTAAATTTTCTTTGGCGTTGCCGTAATTTCGAAATAACAAATTTATTTTTACCGGTGAAATGAGAAAACGAAACGCAGTTTAAAGTGAGGAACAATCTTTCCGCCCAGTTAGTAAAGGCAACTTTATTGCTTACATTAGAAAACGGCCCTAAGTGTCCTTAAGTAAAGTTTAAAGATTTCTGCAAAAATTTGGGGGATAGTCCTCCAATTGTCAAAATACTTCCCAAAAATTTAGAAATCGACGGGCTGGTTTTTAATCTAGCACAGTTTTTTTTAACATTCAATTATTAATTAGGATTTTCAATTTCTTTGTTATACATACATATATAAAAACAAATAAAATTTTGTATGCTTTCCTATTTTAGGCTGATTTTCGCCGCTACAATAGCTGGAGCATTATTGAGCGCAAATGCGGTACGTTAAATTATATTTTCTCAATTCAAAAACTGCTAATTTTTCTACTCTATTTTATCTAGCAATTTTGGAAAAATACCGACACTGGTGCGATATATAATCCACCCAGTCATTATAGAGATGAATCAACACCACCGCGTTCACCAATAGACGATAGTTATGCGATTATCGATACTGTAACCTCAAATCGTCAAGGACCGCCAAGAAATTGTACATCCGGCACAGTCGGATGCATTCCAAAATGTTTCGCAGAGAAGGGTAACCGTGGTTTTCCCGGTGAAGCGGGTCCACCCGGACCGAAAGGCATGCCTGGTTATCCAGGTCCTGAAGGTCCACCCGGCGATAAGGGCCAGAAAGGTGATCCTGGTCCGTTAGGTCCTCGCGGTTATAAGGGCGAGCGAGGTGTTCCCGGTATTCATGGTATGCCTGGAGTACCTGGCGTACAGGGTATTTCCGGAAATCCCGGTGCTACTGGTGCGCCTGGCAAAGACGGTTGCGATGGTCAAGACGGTATACCCGGCCTACAAGGTCTGAGTGGTATGGCTGGTCCGCGCGGCTATCCAGGCCAGCCTGGTGTTAAGGGTGAGAAAGGAGAACCGGCAAAGGAAAATGGAGATTATGCTAAAGGTGAAAAGGGTGAACCTGGTTTTGCCGGGCGCTCTGGAAATCCAGGTCCTGAAGGTCAGCAAGGTCCTAAAGGTGATCGTGGTGATACTGGTCCGTATGGTCCAGCGGGTCCTCGTGGTGATCGTGGTTTAAAAGGTGATAAGGGTGCACCATGCTTTGCCCCTCCACAACCTGGCAAAAAAGGAGAAAAGGGCGAGAAAGGAGAACCTGCCGCCGTGAAACATTCAACTACTGAGCAAACCATAATGGGAGAAAAAGGTGAAAGAGGTGAAAAAGGTGAACCAGGTACACCTGGACCCAAAGGTGACCCTGGTTATACTGGAGAAACAGGACGGGATGGTATGAAAGGTGAAAAGGGCTTGCCGGGCGGTCCTGGTGATAGAGTACGCTATTTCTCATAAACGATCTGAAATTTTTGATTTAAAATTTATTAATAATTTAGGGACGTCAAGGTAATTTCGGACCCCCTGGACCAGCAGGTCAGAAGGGTGACCGCGGTGAGACTGGACTGAATGGATTGTCTGGCAAACCAGGGCAAAAAGGTGAACCTGGTCTTCCTGGTAGGCCAGGAGAACGCGGTTTGCTAGGTCCTCCAGGTCCACCTGGGGGCGGTCGAGGCTCTCCCGGCGCACCTGGTCCCAAAGGACCACGTGGATACACTGGGTCACCCGGTCCAAAAGGATTGGATGGTGTTGATGGTCCCCCTGGTCTACAGGGTTTTCCCGGCCCTAAGGGTGGCCCAGGTTTACCTGGTCGTCCTGGTGTTGAAGGCCCCCCTGGTGAGAAAGGCGAGAAAGGTAATGCAGGTCGCACAGGTCCATCCGGTCCAGTGGGTCCCATGGGTCATACTGGACCTCCAGGCCCTGAAGGCCAGAAAGGTGAACCTGGATATCCTGGAATTGGTGAAGTTGGCCCTAAGGGTGATGATGGTACTCCCGGGTAAGTTTGACAAGCTGTTAAATACAACAGTAAAAGTATTATTTAAAACTCTCTTTCAATCAGTATTCCTGGTCTGAAGGGTCAAAAGGGTGAACGTGGTTTCAAAGGTAATGCTGGCGCTCCTGGTGATTCTAAATTTGGACGTCCTGGTTCACCTGGTCGTGCAGGCCTGCCTGGCCAAAAGGGTGATCAAGGCCGTCCTGGTTTTCCCGGCCAGAAAGGTGACATGGGTGCCAAAGGTGATGCTGGTGGTAAATGCTCGTCCTGCCCTCCTGGCCTCAAGGGCGATAAAGGTGATCGCGGTTTGGATGGTATTCCGGGCCAACCTGGTTTACGCGGTCCTCCTGGAGCTGTTGGTGCACCTGGTGAACGTGGCGCTGATGGAATCGCTGGCATGGATGGGCCACCTGGTGAAAAGGGTGAAGACGGCAGAGACGGTCTTCCTGGAGCTGAAGGTCCCGCTGGTAAAGATGCATTTGTCGACTTAAGTCTTGTCAAGGGTGAGAAAGGTGAAAAAGGTGATAGAGGTTATCCTGGTGCACCCGGCTTAAAAGGCGACCGTGGTGAAGCCGGTTTTCCTGGTATCAGTGGTGTTAAAGGAGAAATAGGTGCTAAAGGTGACAAGGGTTTTCCTGGTCCACCCGGTGTGGACGGCATACCTGGAAACCCAGGACGCGACGGGCGTGATGGTCTCCCTGGCTTGAGCATTAAAGGTGAACCCGGTCGCCCAGGTCGTGATGGAATTAAGGGAGACAAAGGTACCTCTGGATATTCTGGACAAAAAGGAGATCCCGGAACTTGTGATGCCGCCATGTTGACAGTACCAGCTAAAGGAAACAAAGGTGACCGAGGAATACCCGGAATGCCAGGTCAAATGGGCCCAATGGGTGACAAAGGTGATCAGGGATTTACAGGACTCAAAGGTGAAATGGGACCACAAGGCCCGGTGGGTCCTGTAGGACCGCGCGGTTTAACTGGTCCTCGTGGTGAGAGGGGTAGTCCTGGTGTTATGGGAGCTCCTGGAAACCCAGGAAAGGATGGACTTAGAGGACCCCCTGGCAGAAACGGAGAACGCGGGATAAAGGGAGAACAAGGCACCTCAGTTGCTGGTCCACCTGGACCAAAAGGTCGCGATGGCTTACCTGGTCTTAAAGGTGATCGCGGTCCTACTGGTGCGTATGGTCCACCTGGTCCAGATGGATCTGTTGGATATCCTGGTGACAAAGGTGATGCCGGTTTACCTGGCGCAACTGGTTTCACTGGACCCGTCGGTCCTAAAGGTGATACTGGCCCACTGGGACCACCTGGACCTCAAGGCCCCCCTGGAAAACCTGGTGTGGATGGTGTTCAAGGACGTGATGGAGCGAAGGGCGAACCTGGAAACCCAGGATGGGTTGGTATGCCGGGCTCTAAAGGCGAACGTGGTGCTCCTGGCAATGATGGACCTAAAGGTTTCTCTGGTGCTACTGGACCTCCTGGAAAGCGTGGTGCTCCTGGTCCGGCCGGTATTCCTGGTAAGGAAATTTTTTTAATATAAGTAGTTGAATCATATTTGAAATGAAAAATTCTCCCTTTTCTTTTTAGGTACGAAGGGAGACAAAGGTGAAATCGGTTTGACTGGTAATGACGGTTTAACTGGACCAAGGGGACCTCCCGGTGCTCCTGGCCCAATGGGAGTTAAAGGTGATATTGGTCCACAAGGTCCCCCCGGAACTGATGGTCGTCCTGGCTTGGATGGAGAAAAGGGTGCCCAAGGTTTACCCGGTTTCGATGGGCTACAAGGTTTACCGGGTGACGCAGCAGAAAAAGGACAAAAGGGTGAACCTGGTTTATCTGGTTTGCGTGGTCCTGAAGGTCTTCCTGGTACACCTGGCTTGCCTGGCGAAAAAGGTTTTCCGGGCATGTCCATTCACGGCAGCCCTGGAGCGAAGGGTGACAAAGGTGATCGAGGACGAGATGGTATTGATGGACGTGATGGTTTACCTGGATCAAAGGGTGAAGCGGGATTCCCTGGCATGAATGGACAAAAAGGTGATAAAGGTGACATGGGCTTACCTGGTGCCCCAGGAGTTCCCGGCTTAGATGGAAGGCCTGGAGAGCCAGGCACACCTGGTCCTGTTGGCTATACTGGTGCTAAGGGTGACAAGGGAGATCACGGTTATCCAGGTCTACAGGGTGTAAAAGGTGACAAAGGTGCTACTGGTTTCCCCGGTTTATCTGGACCTCCGGGATCAAAGGGCGAACGCGGTTTTCCTGGGCAAAGCGGTCGTGATGCTCAGCCTATTACCATTAAAGGAGACAAAGGAGAAATGGGTGAGTTTGGTGTAATTGGTTTGCCCGGTCCAATTGGACCTAAAGGTAATCAAGGCTTACCCGGACTGAGCGGGCAAAAGGGCGAACGTGGCCTATCTGGTCCACTGGGTATACCTGGCTTAAATGGCGCGCCTGGTTTGAAGGGTGATCAAGGACCTGTTGGCGAGCCCGGAGCACCTGGACCTGCAATTAAGGGAGAAAAAGGACTACCTGGAAGATCTGGAAAGAGCGGACGTGAAGGTAAATAATACCGCATTAGAAATCGAATACATGAAAGATAACAAGCAGGCACTTTACACATTTATTTTTATGGTCCTTAGGTGCCCCTGGTCTTATTGGACAAAAAGGTGAAAAAGGACTTCCTGGTCTCGCTGGAATGCCTGGTTTAGTTGGTCTGCCTGGTCCCGTGGGCCCAGCCGGTCTAAAAGGTGATCGTGGCCCAATGGGACTTCCTGGACGTGACGGTGCTGATGGTTTGCCTGGTGCGCCTGGCTTGAAGGGTGAAATGGGTTTCCCAGGTCCCAAAGGAGAGCGAGGTTTGGCTGGCTTCGAAGGACAAAAGGGTGAAAAAGGAGAACAGGGTTTACGTGGTCCACAAGGTTTACCAGGTCTAAATGGCATGAAAGGCGATCGCGGTTTCCCAGGCTTAGATGGAACGTCTGGACCAGTTGGTGCGCCTGGTGAGAAGGGATCGACAGGACCTAAAGGTCGCGATGGGCGAGACGGCATACCCGGATTACCTGGTCAAAAGGGTGAACCTGGTTTAGTACCACCACCAGGACCTAAAGGCGAACCTGGACACCCAGGCCGCGACGGCGAGAAAGGAGATCGTGGTCCTCCAGGCCCACGTGGTTTGATTGGATTACAAGGTGAACGGGGCGAGAAAGGAGACATGGGTTTAACTGGTCTTATTGGTCAAATGGGACGACCCGGACCTAAAGGTGAACAAGGCTTACCAGGCCCACCGGGCCGTGACGGTTCGCCTGGTCTTTCCGGGCCACAAGGAGATGCCGGTGCTGCTTGCACAGCAGCACAAGATTATCTGACTGGCATATTGCTGGTTAAGCACAGTCAATCTGAAGAAATACCGCGCTGCCCGCTGGGTCAAATCGAGTTATGGGCTGGTTACTCAATGCTATACGTGGACGGTAACGATTATGCGCACAATCAAGATCTCGGATCGGCCGGTTCTTGCGTGCGTCGCTTCTCAACACTGCCAGTGATGTCGTGTGGCCAGAACAACATTTGCAACTACGCTTCGAGAAACGATAAGACCTTCTGGTTATCAACATCTGCTCCCATTCCAATGATGCCTATCAACAACCAGGAAATTAGCAAGTATATATCGCGCTGTGTGGTCTGCGAGGCCCCAGCGAATGTAATCGCTGTGCACAGCCAGTCGCTAAGCATTCCCGACTGCCCCTATGGATGGGAGAGCCTATGGATAGGCTACAGTTTCGTAATGGTAATTCTTTTACTTACCTTTGTGAATAGACTTAAGGACTTATTTGCTTTATTTACTCTCTCCTTTTAGCACACTGCCGTTGGTAATGGCGGTGGTGGTCAGGCGCTAGCATCGCCCGGTTCTTGCTTGGAAGATTTCCGCGCCACACCATTCATTGAATGCAATGGCGGCAAGGGTCACTGCCATTTCTATGAAACAATGACTAGCTTCTGGCTGGTCACAGTCGAGAACAATGAACAGTTCCAACGCCCAGCAATGCAAACGCTCAAGGCTGGAAGTCTGCTACAAAGAGTATCTAGGTGTACAGTGTGTATAAAAAATTCGACATAAGTAAGCTGCAGCCTTATATAAACTTTTTCTCTCCCCAAAATTGTATGTCATTTTAAATCCAAAGATAATTCTATTGAATAACTTTATTAAACTTTACATTCAAGAAACCCTGAAACCCTGAAAAATTGTTACAAGTAACAATTTGCTATGATTTCCTTATAATTGCCTTAGAATGAAATTTACGGTCACATCCTAGTTTCTAATGATTATATTATACATACATATATGTAATCGAAAAGTACTTGCCCAAGTGTTAATGTTAATGTTTACGAATACTTATAAACCAAAATGAAACAAAAATTCTGCCATTATACTATGAAGTTGCAAATGTCTAAAGCTTCTTGTTTTTTAATTGTAATATTAGCGTGTAAACTATAAGCAAAATAAAACAAAATAATAAAACATAACTAAATATGTAAATGTGTAGTAGCCATCTAATTAACTGTATATTTGTATGAAAAGAAAAATAATAAAACGAAACACAAATACCGAATATTTATATATGTATGTATGTATGTACATCAATTCAATGCAATTCCTAGGCAATATACACACAGTGGCGGATACAGAATTTTGGTTGTGGGGGGTCAACTTGTCAAATAAGGTTAATAGACATCTAACACGATTCACCGATGAGTGACCTATCAAAGATCAAAGTTCAAAGCTATATGACCCTCAAGCATCCAACTTGCTTGAACCCTTATTTATTTCACATATAAATAGATAGAGCTTCAAATAAAGTTTAAGAAAGTATGAAATCAGGTGTTTTCTGATAGAGTTTGATAGAGTGCAAAGTGAGTGTTTTTTCACTTCTACATACATTCATTTTATGAATTTGATGCAAGGTCCATTTACTGGGTAGAGTCGCCTGTATTATAAAAATTACATATGTATATTATCTAGTAAAAAATATCAAGATAAAAAATTGTACATTGCGTTTGTGTATATGTATATACACACAAATACATATATATTTCTTACTTACAATGTTTCTCGATTGGAGGATAGAATTATCTTAACAAATTATTCAGGACTCCGATTATACGATTACGGATAACCTCTCGTTACACACAGGAGGATTTGTATAATAAAACCGGAAAAGGTCAGATTTATTAACTTTGATTAAAGTCCCTTTAAACGTATTATTTCTCAAACTACATAACCGATCTATCACTTGCGTACATAAAGTTTCAGGGCGCAGGCATGCTCTGCCATATGAAAAAACTCGTAACTTCTAAAGTTTTGGTGTTTCCATTCTAAAATTTTTACAGCGTGCTCCATAAAGTTTGACACCTATTAAGGTTGAAAAACAAAAAATCGAACATGGTGAAGTTAATAAAAAAATAAAAAATAAAAATTAAAAAATGCAATTTTATTTTAATCTGACTCACACCCTCATTGAAAGCCGAGGTAATTACGCACATTTTGATACTTTATCTGATTTTCTCCGACAAATAGTTTATTAACTGTAAACAATTGAAAAAAGATACTTCTCCGTGAGTTCAAAATTTCGGGAATTTTTTTCGAGATTTTCGACGAAATAAAAAAATAAGTGTCTTTTTTTATTCGATAAAGAATGTAAAAAAAATACTTCACCCCAAAAAAAATATTGAGTTGAAAATATTGTATGGAATGACCCACATATACGAGTATGCACAATAGACCATACCACCTTACAAGCAAACAAAAAAATGTTCGCCGTACACGCCTGAGTCTAAAGTATTTTTGCAAATCAATTTCGAAAAAAAAAATTTTTTTGGATGAACTTTTTATATTTTTCGGTGACACCTACATTCGGCAATAATTTTTTTTTATTTACTGGCATTGGGGTGGTACGTTATGGTGATAAGAATTTAGATCTGGTGGGTACTTGGGATCAGCGAACTTTGTAACAAAAAAATTGTTCCCCCAAGACGAGAACATCGATATTTCATACTTTAGGATCCGACTGTAATTACCGAAAATAAAATGAAAAATGTTAAAACTCGACCCCCAGGTTCGGCAAAAAAAAAGTTTTTTTTTTTCAAAATCGCCTTTGCAAAAATACTTTCGATTTAAAGGTGTATGGCGAACTTTTTTTCTGGTACGGTCTAATGTACATGCATGTACATAGGTACATATGTATATATACTAGCGGATAGAAAAATAAGAACGATACATTTTGATTAGTTTTGGCTCATTTTTCGTTTGCTTATTTAATATTTACTAATTTTTTATAAAAGTCTAGCTCATTATATAACTAACTCCATATAAACTCCGCATTTCAAACTTTGGACAAAAATTGTATGTAATAATCGAAATTTCGTTCTATAACAGTGTTGCCACACATGGGCTTTCCCTACCAAAACTGGTAGGTTTTTTTCTATTTGGTAGGTTGGTAGGCTAGATAGGATTTTGGTAGGTTCCGCGACAATAATAGTTATTTGCGAAAAATATAAAATATGTATCTCCAAACATTTAAGTAACCTTTTAATTCAAAGCAACTTTATTAAACACGAATTGTTTAAGAATGAAAAAAGATTTTAAAGGAAAGTGAGTACAACGGGATTGCGTTTGCATGTTTTAACCAGTCACATAAATATTAGTCTCTGAATTTTTTTTATTTTTATAAAGACTGTGCGAGTAATAATGTACAAACCTACAGATAAGAAGATGTAAATATATACAAAATCATGGGAATAATATTCATATACAATATAAATATCCATATATACTCTATGTGCCTACAGGTTAATTTAAATTGAACTGAACTACAAAGTTGTGATAAACCAAATACGTATGTATGTATATATATTTGTAAAGGCACATACATACATTTGTATAAGTCTTTACATTTGGAAAAAGTGAAGTCTAGTTAGCAGTAAAAAGTGCATTATCTTTCCGCTGAATTTCAGAATGAGTTTGTCGTGCACACCCTGTTGTACGAGTATCATATATGATAAAAAGATCTGTGTTACGCGGTAATCGGCTACGATTGATGCTGTCAGGTCACTCGCTAATGATATCCATGGCTTGCGACGTGCTCTCGGAGAAATTCTAAATACTCAATCTCACGGCAGAAGCTAATCGAGACGCTAGTGGCATCTTTAAGTGCATGAGCAAATTCGAATTTGTGGCATACATCAGTGCCACATTTCCTTTTCTGTGACAGTTCCTAAAGGCAGAAGATGTCGCAAAAACTGAAGATATATTCAAAAATCAATAACCTGATGAGGTGCCTCAAGATTTACCAGTTAAAATCATTAACTTAAGGCAAGTATGGCCCGTTTTCACAGTCATTAGTTAACTATAGAGAATCAGCTGTTTTTAACTATTGGTTAACTAATGGATATACAATGGATATACATTGGTTAATTACATTGGTTAACTACAGTGGTTGATACTGTGAAATGAAAAGTGGTTGGTTATCTTTAATCTATTAGGCCCACTTGCACCACAGCGAGTTATCTTTTTAACCCAGGGTTAAGCTCTCTTGAGGGGTTAAACTCATACATTTTTGACAAGTTTTCAAATTAACCCTGTGTTAAAAAGATAACTCGCTGTTGTGCAAGTGGGCCTTAGTTAACTAATTACTGTGAAAACGGCCCTATATAGAGCGAATTTGGCTCCCGATTCTACAACATGTCTGTCTCCGTTTGATTTGATGAATGTCAATTCAAAGAAAATCATCCGAAGATTTATACTTATTTGAGAATATATTGCACTTTGCAGCCTCAGTTGCAAGCTGAGCGTTCAATCAGAATCCTACCAAGACTGGATTTTGGAGTCATCATCGATACATTTGGTTCGACCATATCAAGGAAGGCGAACATATAATATATGTACATATCTCTTGCTCACGATTAAAATTTTGGCTAAGCATTTAGAATTAGTAAATCTGTTTATTATTATTATTTACCAGGTTTTTACTTACCACGTTTATTTCAACTTGCTTTCTTGTTAAGATTATTATAGTAAAAGTTAGTTAAGACCCTTTATAGTTACGATAGTATAGTACAGAACGTAGAATATATTGCCCAGATATCTACCTCTGTAGTCTAAATATCTAGTCGGATTGCAGCGAGCTCGAAAGAACAACTGGTACGATGTCAAGAAGCTGCAGAGGAAAAAGATGCCACCTACAGGGAAACGCTGCGATCGGGCGCAACGCGAGCCATGTGGGACCGAAGGAAGCGAGACGTATTTGCCGCAATAAGAAGAGAGACATGGGCGTAGCCAGGTAGGGGCAGGTAGGGGCAAATGCCCCAACCTAAGCCAAATGTCCTCGAAAAATTCTGCGTTTTTTAAGAAAAAATTAATCTTTGTCCTCGAGGACATTTGGAGAAAATGCTGAAACAACAAGGACTTTTCAAAGAGTATTCTCGTAAAAAACGAGGACAATTTGGGAAAAAAGCAGAAAAAGCCAAATGTCCTCGAAAAATTCTGCGTTTTTTAAGAAAAAATTAATCTTTGTCCTCGAGGATATTTGGAGAAAATGCTGAAACAACGAGGACTTTTCAAAGAGTATTCTCGTAAAAA
>JAPVRG010235196.1:0-11189 GCA_029783565.1 Rhagoletis cerasi
TATATGCTATAGTGGCCCGATCCTACCAGCTCCGACAAATGTCTAATATAATACAAAAATACATCTCGATACCAAATTTCATCGAGATATCTCAACAACTGAGGGACTAGTTTGCGTTCAAACAGACAGACGGACAGACGGACATGGCTTAATGAACTCAACTCGTCAACCTGATCATATCGGCATATTTATTGATGGGTCTATCTCTGCTCCTTCTGGTACTTACAATTTTTTAGGCTCGGACCAAAGTTAATATACCATTTCATGTTCAAGAAAGGTATAAAAAAACGCATTGTTTTGATCGTGTATTGATATTTTTGTTTTATATTAAAACTTGATTTGTGAGGCCAGACGGCTCTGGAATCGCCGCAATCTTGAAAAACAAAAGTTTTTGCTCCATCAGGAGAATAGTTAATTTAGAACCCCTACCAAACTCACCCCAACGTTAATGCTAGGGTGATTGACTCGGTTTTTCCAAACCGGTTCTTACCGGTTTTCTTCCCAAAATTTTTGGCCGGTTTTCTTGAAATCGTGATTTTTCGAATATCGAATAAACCGGAGTTTTGTTATGGAATAAACCGGGTTTTTCATCTAGTATATTTATACAACTGCGTCTAAAATTCACTGCAAATTTATATATATTTTTTTTTTGATAAAATCGCAAAAAAATTTTTTACAAATTTTGCTATTAAATATTATCAAAGTTCCCTCCAGAGATTCCTTTTTGATATATGGTTTTCAAATTCAAGCAAATCAATATGCGTTGGAATTAATTACAGCACATTTCGTTTACCTGCATTCAAGTTTAAAGCGTACGCTTTAATAAACTTAGAAAAAAGAAGCCTGATGCGGAGACGTGGTGATCTCCGAAATAGCAGCTATAACTTTTATCGCTTGGACTTGGTTGCTTTTTCCATTTTTCCTAAAAAACAAATCGTGATATACACCTCAATAACACTGTTGAAATATATTTATATTCTACAATATCTGATGTCATTGGGGAGCTCAGACTTTCTTATTAAAGATTTGATTTAGGAAATGATTTAATTAGAAATATGTATGTATTCAAAACCCGAAGAAATTTCAGGAAAAAAATTAATTGAAATTAAAAAGGTAAGGTTAAGGATTTTTAAAACAAAGGAAAAAATCATTTGATCCCGAAACTCTTATATATTTATTTATATTTCATATTTATATTTCAATTGTACAAAGTAAACTTAAAACTAACAATTTATCAGATAGCAACAGAAGATATTAATATTTTTAATTAAAATTAAGACTTAAAGCTTAAGATATAATAAGTAGTCAGGCATATAAATAAGAGCACACAAAATTATGTTTAATACTCGTAGTAGAAATGAGAGAGACAGAGAAATGATAACAGTTTAATCGCAACCACATTCATTGTGCAGATTTAAAGTAATTATGTACTACCTTTTTGAAGTTACTCCGATTCATTGCTGCTTTTACGGATTCAGGAATTGAGTTCCAGCATTAATGAAGAACAGCCTAGCTGAAGACAAGTAGGAATATTTGAGGACAATCAGACTTTGATGCCTATTAGATCTGGTTGCTTTTAATTTTTCAAAAAGGTATTTTGGTGTTTTAAATTCTATAAGCTTATACATAAATATACAATTTCTAGCCGCCAGATATTCAGATATTTAATGTTTCCTATAATATTAAACCAAATTGCTTTTGACAGAAACCCATACCTAACGTTAATACTTAATTTTATTCCATTTTTGGCTTTCATTTCTGACTAACTGTAAGTGTTATCCAAGCACTAAAAATTAAGAGCAAATAACCGGTCTAACCGGTTTTTTCTAAATTTAAAAATTGGGCACCGGTTTTTTTCAAATTGCCGTCGTTTTGAACAATTAGAAACCCGGTTTTGGGAAAAAGTCGAATAACCGAACACGCTAGTTAATACTTATACGTGGAGGTCAAACCCTGGAATGATTTTTCTTATTCACACCTTCTTCTTTACAGGGGTTTAAATTTTTCCCTTCTTAGGTAAAAATTATGTAATTATTGTTATTCACGAAGCAATATGTAATTATACTTCCGTCTTAATCTGCAGAAAATTTTTGTTTTCAGAGACTAGGGGTAAAATTAGGTGCTTAAGAGTTATGTGTAACGTTTTAGTTCTCTGAATCTAAAAGGCACATTCTGGCAAGAGTTAAAGGGTTCAAATGCTTTAAGAAAATTTTTTTTAGTTTTACTATGTGTAGGCCTCTCAAGACAAGATTAAATATTTGAATGCTTTGAAATCACTATATAAAAGAAATGACATTTATTAAAATTGTATTCTTGACCAGAAAGTGAAAGTTTTCACCCACTTTTAGAAAGAACTGTGATGAGATTGAGCAAAATCTTTTTGGAATTTGAATGAAAAAGAGTTGATCATACCAGACTGGTACCAAGTAATCGAATAGGTTCCCGCAGGTTTTTCCGGATATCTCTGGTAATATAAATAGCAATGAAATGTCCTTAGAATCATTTTAAGGCAATATTTAAAGCTGCATTTTGATAACAATTACAGAAAGATAAGATAAATAACTGCCCATAAATAGTGACCTTACTTTTCGTTTTTCTCTGGTCGACCAAATCTCACTCGATGTGTGGGTTCCTTACAATTCAGAAATAAGCAGATTGGAAAATAATTGTCCATCATAAAGTGCTACTGACTGATCAGACGATTTGTTCTGATTTCTACTATCAACAATAAGCCAATCAGCAATCGATTCAATCGATCAACAAATGCCATATGCGTTTTACAATAGCGGTATTGTGTTTTGCCAGAAAAATTGCAAAAATAAATCGACTAAAATGGCACATAGCCTTTGCATTATATTTATTTTAAATATGAGAAAAATACTTACAACTTTAGCGTGCAAATTTCCTCTAGCTAATCTTTCTGGGTTATTGGAAGTTTTACTATTTCAAAAGAAAAATCGTTTTCTTTTAATACATATTTTTATACATTGGTTTGAATGGCATCTATCGACTGATTTCGAAATTTCGTATTGTGTGTATAAAATACACATATTTCAACGCGAATTCAATAACAACTCTTACCTATGTGGTTTCAAAATTCCCAGTTAAAACTCGTTTTATAACAAAAAATATTAAAATGGAAAACGTAAAAGTGGATGCGTATTCAACCAAACGTAAAGGGTGTATATATATGTATCTGTAAGTATGCCTCTTCAAATTGTATTAACCTTTTTAAATCGCTGAGAAAAGTCAGTGCAAGTGAATACGTCAAAACTTCAAACTGTGTATAAACGGGATAATTAAAATCTAAGTCTCATTCAAGGACAATTATTTGTTTTGAAAAAAAAATGTTTTGGTAAATATATATTTTACGCTTGCCGAGGGTGGCCGCTGTAGCCGAGGAGTTAGAGGTACGTACTACCACTTCGTAGGACCAGGACTTGATGCCTGGTCAAAGCAACATCCCAAAAAAATTATAGAAAAAAGAAGCAACTCGACAGGCAATGGCAAACCTCCGAGTGTATTTCTGTATTGAAAAATGTTCCCATAAAATAAATTTGCCGTTCGGAGGCGACGTAAAACTGTACGCACATCACAAATTGGAGGAAAAGTGTAACCGCTAAGATATTATTAAACATTGAGCATTCTCCATGAAATGAAAACATACATACATAAATTCCAACATCTGGTTAGTAGATGTAGCAATATGGCGCTTAAAGCAAAAACGCATAAAAATATCTAGCTCTCATATTTTTGTTAGTATTAGACCGAGCTTCTCCTCCAAACTGTAATGTTCGTCTTAATGTTATAACACAAATAATTTAAAGCTGCCTCCAAACTGCGAATGGTTTTATGAGAAGCGTTTTCCTGGCAGAAATATACTCGTTGGATTCCAGTGCCTGCAGAGGTGCGACCGAACTTTTTCTATTTTTATATTTGCTTGAACCAGAGATCGAACCTAGCTCCTACTAATTAAAAGTACATACCTCTAAGCACTCGGTTATGGTGCTTAATGCCAAAAAAATATCAGATGCAGCACAAAAAAAAATTCGTTATCCATAATATTTCAGTAGTCTTCTACGAAATTTTCAGCAAATATATGAATATAAATACATCTGCACTACATAGTTATTTGTATGAGCATTGCATTGCAGTATTTTGGGAATTCCAGCTCAAGTTGAATATATTATGACGACCGAATAAGTACGCATGAATCACAAATAAACTCTAAATATTTCGTCCAATTAAATACTCGTGGAAATCGAAATAATTTGATATCAATGTACATACCCATACATATATAGCCACATAAATTCATACACACATATGCATGGTAGCATATAGATTTAAGTAAATTCGCATTGTTAATTGTGCAAGTTTTCTCAGCATATACTCGTACGCTGTGTTTTTGTTTACGCTTCAAATTCTCTATTTTAATATGGACTGTATATGTATGTACATATGTATAATAGATTATTTTTGTTCTGCACGTTTGATGCTTGTCTCTCAACAGTAATGGGAAAATTAGTTAATTTTAATATATTTTTTTAATCTGCAGTTAGTTCGTGGAAGAATATGGTTGGTTTTTAATACTAAGCTTAGTTGTTATACACACATGTATATTAATTAATTAGGCTAAATTATATTGTTGCAGTGAAAATGCGAAAATCATTAAATTTAACTTTTGTAGTACCGAAAAGGCTATACGTTCAATTTAAATGAATTATAAAATGTTATTTTCTATCCCAAAACATTGCCTCGGATGTATTCAATAGTGTTTGTATATGTATACAGAAATATTGAAAATCTAAAGAAGTTTTATTTAATTTAATCGCAAATGGCAGATATTAAGTAAAAGAATTTAAAAAAAATATACTGGTAAAATTTAAAACTTGAAATTACATGATTTATGTGGAACTAAGTTAAGCAAGATGCATCACCTTAACAACGCGTCGACGTATATCGAACATCAAAGGTATGTTGACGTAATTACCTTTATTACCCAATTCACAGCCTGGCCACATTATTGGCGTACGCTATGAGATCAAAATGTCTATCAATGCCAGTTGGTGTTATGCGTAGCAAATTGCCATTAAATCACAAAATATGTACACAAACATTTGCCTTCTTGTCAATGACCTACCCAACAGGAGCTAGATTGCATGGACAGGACATATTCATACTCTGTGGCCGAACTACGACAAGTTTAGAAGAAACATAGCGCATATTTACTTAAAAAAAATTAAGTTAGATATGCAGAAATGACCGCTACCTCTTCTTCAATATTGTGTAGAAATTTCATAGCTTTAGTGATTACCAGTAGCTCACTAGAAAAAAATATTTATTCACTTTTACTATGGGAGTATATGTCAATTCAAAGCTTTAATTCCGTTTTTCTCGATTTTTGGTTTTTGAGTTATGACAGTAATGAAGTTAATGAGCGATATGCAATTAAGATCCTTTTATTGATAACTAGATGAAAAATATTTCTTAAAGCCAGTTTCACGAAAGAAATTTAAGTGAAAATTAATTTTTTTTACTTGAATTTAATATGGAAAATGGCAGAAAAAAAATTATTTTTCACTTAAATTGCTTTCGTGAAACCGATAGTTAGACATATTACTCACTTCCCTTCTACTTCAAAGCGTAGGAAGTTTTACGATCGATGCATAGGCGGATTATATAACAAAAAATAGTTTAAAATATTTTCTATAGCTCACTGCTTACTTCGGGCATCCTTCACATAATTCCCTTCAAGAACACTTCATTTCTGGAGTTGTTATTCCTCTTTAATATGGTGAGTAGGATAAAAATTAACCCTCATTGGAAAAATGTCATACTTCCTCGCGAAATGCCCAACTTTTTCTACATTTCAGATATATGGCTTTAACTAAACCATCATTATCAATGCTACCATCAGCGGAAACCAACCAAAAAAGGTTCAAAATAGTTGTCAAACACAAACTTAATGGCGAAGTTTTTTCATTGACCACCAGTAAATGCTAGTTTATGGGAGTAGTATTGCAGCTAAATTACTTCAGTTAACGACATACGAAACTACTCATTTATTACCTTACAGTCTTCAAAGATATCTAGAAATTCCGCTTGGCAGGTTTTCCAGGTGGAGAAATGGAACAACACCGCGATAAGCTGCGAACACTCAACGACGTAAAATCTTGGAACGTATCAGGTGATTCGATCTATCTTATGAGAGCATCATGTAAATGAAAACTCAACGACGTTGAACTTTGACGTAGCGTAGAACTTAAACTTAAGGCCTCGCCAGATTGAAATTCTGTTCTGCGTCACAGGAATACTTTTGACTGACATCCAAGTTAACTCTGTGATTTGAATAGAAGACGCCACATTGGCAACGCATGCATTGCCGCAACTGATAAAATTCGACCAACTTTCAACTTTTGACGCACGCATATGTGGCAAAACAACAACAAAAACAAAAATGTATGGAACGAATGAAAACCAGCCGATGTTTGACCAATCAAATTGAGCCGTTTTGTTTGCGGCAACGTTTTTATTGTGCCTTCTCGCCATGTTCTGTGCGTTTTGTCAGTCAAAAGCATCTCTGTGACACAGAAAAGATTTTCTATCTGTCGGAGCCTTTAGAAATCTGCGTCGCATTGATTTTTGCCGTAAAATCGTGTCAGCTGATTGCTCTCTCGCACCTACTCTTGTAGTAGGGCTGCCAGATCACAATGCTTTGAAATATTATAAATCAGATTTAGAATTAAAGTTATTGTTAAAATACCTGATAATTATTTTTGAAAAATATGTATAACAAATCATTTTAATTTTATAATGTTGTAAATTTTATTTTCCCTCATTTATATTACGAAAAATATTAAATTATAATACAAATTAACTTAAAATTTTCGATATACGTATATCGAAGTATTGATTTATTAAAAAAGCGCCGAAGTCGAAAATTTGTAATAAAAAATCGCCCGATTTTTAATAGCAATTTTTCGATATAACACAGTATTGATTTATTAAAAAAGCGGCGCAGGCGAAAATTTTGTAAAAAAAATTCTCCCGATTTTTAATTGCAAATTTTCGAATAACATAGAACGGATTTATTAAAATTTTTTTTTTTATATGCTGATCTTTCACTCAGTCATCGATACAATATATAATCTCAAAACTTCAGAGCCCGTTAAAAAAAACAATTCGAGGTGACCGAATAAAAATAAAGACATCCGCGTAATCAGGATTCCAAAACACGTCATACGCTATTATCAAACCTCTTTCTTGGCTTTTTTAAGAGCTTTTATTGAGTTTCACCTGTCCGTAATCAAATCTGGGAACCAATTTTTAACAAACTTCCCGATGAGTTAGAGACTTGAAACTTCAAACACAGCCCAGAACCCGATGAATGTAATATGAAATATGAACTAATCCGTTAGGTGGCACAGGAGTCGAGATATTCGGAAACCCTATATTTATAGTCCTATTTCGTTCATATTTAGAACGTGTATTATCTAAGTGGAAAGAAATAACTCCACAAAATATTTAGCCATTAGGTGGTGCAGGAGTCGATATAATTTAACATTTTAGTTCTATGTTTACTAACATATGTAACCCGGCCTATGAAAAGGTGGCTTATGACTCAACAAAGAAAGGACTTTCTAGTTTTCACTCAAAAACTAACGAAACCATGTCATGTCATGTTTTGAGTCATAAGCCACCTTTTCATAGGCCGGGTCACATATAATAAAAGCTTGTCTTAAAAAAGTTTTTTTTTATTACTTGTTGCTGTTGTACCATGTTATTAAATATTTTAAGTGTTTTTTTACTGTATTATGTACTCTTTTCATACATTTTTATAATTTTTTTAATCAAACACACAACTCGCAACTTATCTTATACTCAACTCAGTTCCTTAACTTGTTGATATGCTGCCCATGCTCATACACTCTCTCCATTTCACAGAGCTATTTTTAAAGCCTTTGCGCTTTATGTTGACTTTGTAAGACACCGCAGCATAACTTAAAATAGCCGCTGAATGTTTAATGCTCCAATTCCCTTTATAAACACTTGTTAAATTCCCCCGCCTGCTCTGCAGATTGCGATGGCGATGGTTATGTCTATGACGATGTCACACGCTGTCATATGTTCACTCAAATTGTGCTTACATAGCATGTTCGTAGTACACATGTACGTATGTATGTACGTTGTTGCATGAATATGAAAATACTTTTGAACGCATTGCAGGTACTTTACTTACCCTGCGCTGTGGCTGTCGAAAATAAGGCAACGACAAAGGCAAAGAAAAATTGCCATTGAAGCGTGGTAAATTGTGCGGATTTTCCCCTATTGAATAATCGCATTTTTTTGGATATATTATTTAATTTTGTTTTTTGCTTTTTTTTTCACACAAAGAATTCAATAATACCGAACTACGTGGGGGTCGGGGAAATATACATTTACGTAACTGTTTTTGGTTTAATATCCGCGCTTGTGTATGCTTATATATGTACGTATATGTAGATATATTTTACTTATAAGTTGGTTAATAATTTTTTATACTATCACAAAATGCTATCAAAAATTCACAGCGATTAACACAAGGCATACGTAAACATATTTTTTTCTACATATTA
This sequence comes from Rhagoletis cerasi, assembly GCA_029783565.1. Lineage (NCBI taxonomy): Eukaryota > Metazoa > Arthropoda > Insecta > Diptera > Tephritidae > Rhagoletis > Rhagoletis cerasi. Next base: position 8,619 of record JAPVRG010235196.1, read on the forward strand.
TTCTATTTTCTTCCCACTTCAATACTATTTAACAAATATTATTGTTTTAAATTATTTTGCGTATTTTGTAGTATTCCCAAAAGCATGCACTTTAATTCTGCTTCAACGTTTCCCCAGCGACTGAGTTGAATCGAAGACTAACACTAAGATTATAAATAAATATGTGTAATGAATAAAAAAAAACCGGCCGGTGATCGGCTCTACGCCAGCTGAGATAATCAAGCCAGACTTGTATTCACATTTACGTACATATATACATAAAATGTACGTACAAGTATATCAATCAATGCATGTTTACAGCGTGTTCAGCAGACAGTTGAACATACGTCAATGGCAGATAGTTGGGACCGTCTGCTATATGTTCAGCCCCGAAAATTTTACCTAGAGCTCCATTATTTTTTTTAAAGATTTTTTTTAATTTTATACGAAATTCGTCATTTCCAAAATTTCAAACCTGAATAACTTAGTTTAAAAATGAGAAAACTGGCAACATTTTCTTCTTATTTTTATCTAAAATAACATTAGAATCCTATAAAATTAAATTTTTGACGCAGGTGATAACTTAAAAAAATATAAGCCCCTTAACTGCAAAAAGAAGTAAAAAAATGTTTAAGTCGAAATTCGTATTGCATTTAAAAAAAAAAGCAAAAATGATGGAGTATTTCTTATTCTACCAAAATATTTTCACTTTTTGCTCTTTCTTACGGTATGCAAATATCACAATTTCTTTTTAAACTAGTGAACGAAAACAAGCGTTAGCGTAAAGATCACACCAGATCGCGTTAGCCGCGGTAGGTGGCCGGCAAAGTTAGAATTGATGAATAACTCTAGTTGTGTCAAAATAATTTGTGATTATTGCAAACCCTTACAAAGGGCATAAAGTGAAGACGTTTTAGTAGAATTAAAACTATACCATCACTTTTAGTTTTCTTCTAAATGCAATACAAATTTCGACTTTAAAATTTTTTTAACTCTTTTTGCGTCAAAAATCAAATTTGGTAAGATTCTACTGTTATTTAAGATTAAAGTTAGAAAAAAAAATTTCCAGGTTTCTCATTTTAAAATAAAGTTATTTAGGTTTGATTTTTTGGAAACGACGAGTTTCGTATAAAATTAGAAAAAAAACTTAAAAAAAATAACGGTGCCCTAAGTCAAATTTTTGGGGCTGAACACATTGCAGACGGCCCCAACTATCCTCTATTTACGTATGTTAAACCGCCTGCCAAACACCCTGTAAATCCACTGCGTGTTGTTTTACACTGTAATCAAGACGAAATCGCTACAATTCGCCGTTGCCTCGCCTTCACACCACGTACATACATATGTACATATGAACGTTCATATTGATTGATAAACTTGTCATGTTAGCTGCCGTCATTGTTGTTCTTCTTACTTTTGTTGTACGGAGGGTATTTATATTCTCTTGCTATAGCGTATTATAAGATTGTTTTAATGTGTTGAGTGCAAGATGAGCTTCTGCTGCTGAGATTCCTAAAACTCATTACCAGTTCTGAATTGTGATAATACTCGTACACTGGGAAAAAAAATTTAAATGCTAGTCGATTTTTAAGAGAAAATTTTTCATAGCAGAAGTAAACTTGGAAGCTTAAACTCACCCCAAGAGATTACTGGGGGTTTAATGAAAGTCAAACTGTACACTCATACACATTTACGAATCTACTGCCTTTAGAGGTGAAATTCCATATAACTGTGACCTATCAAGTCTAATGTACTCTATTGACCTATTCTTTGATAATTCGGTTACCGAGATACACATATGTATGTAGTCATAAGTGGGCGATGCCACGCCTGTTTTCCAAGGATCTAAAGTAACCTTATTTATTGCTAAGAAAACAAAATCGATTTTGAGTAAACTTGCTTAAGCAGTTACTGATGTATCGCAAATTTCGTATTTATGTAAAATACCGTTATATGGGAGGTGGGCGTGGTTATTGCGCAATTTCATAAATGCTCAATAGATTTCTTAGCTAGACTAAGCAATGTTCGTACCGAGTTTGGTCAGAACTGATGTAGTGGCTCCCCCCGAAATGGGTTGTGTGCTAAGTTTCGGACCCGCCACGTAAAAACCGCCTCCAATGAAAATGACAGCAAAGTCTCGGATTGGACCCCGTTCTTTTGATGATGACCATGGCGAACGAAGGAAGGTATAGCGCCGCTGTCAAAAAATTCAGCCTGCTATCACTCACTGAGGCTGGTCGACTTCGCTGGGGCCCGAAATATGGTAGTATGCAGTACTAGATTCAAGCATAAAAAGATCCATCAACCTACGTGGCTATCTCCAGATCGAAAAATGAGAAACCAAATCGACCATGTTGTGATAAACGGAAGGCACGCTTCCAGTGTTATAGGCAGGCCTGGGCGACGCTGACTGCGCTGTACCCGTGGGGTAACGTCGCGTGTTCGTATAGACGAAGTTGACGGCGAGAATTAAGCAAAAATTAATTACTGATTCATACTGATTAACTTTAAATTCATTACGCTTAGTTACAATCAAATTTCGCCGTAAACAACCTATATAAAAACACGCGACGTTACCCCACGGGTACAGCG
>JAPVRG010235198.1:0-11012 GCA_029783565.1 Rhagoletis cerasi
CCGTCAGTGCAAATACAATTAACTCAAACCAAGAAACACTTTGTTACACTTTGTAATGCACATACACCCGCTGTGAGTGTTAATGAAGCATATTTTCTTAACGAATGGAAACAATGTAAAAAATATCTAAGGAAATTAATGAAAATTGTAGTGGCATTGACTTTGAAAATCTCAGTTCAGCTTGGCACTTGAACAAATTAAAAGAATATGTGTAATTTTTTCGAAAATAGTAATACGCAGTTGTATAGCCAAACCCCCTAGTTGAAGGTGACCGACTCAGTTCCATTAAATCGAATCCATTGAGCTTGAGGACCTAAGCATCTCAATATTCCCACAGTTCTCTAGGTTATCAAAGTTAGGTCTGCTGAAAATCCTCAATCCGTTTAGATATACTCAGTGCCGCATAGCTACATAGGAAATAGTCCACCCAGTGAGTTTAAAGTTTAAACTATGACAGGAAGTGTTTTGGTACAGGCCAATTCTGCTCACAGTGGCCAATGAATGGGTCTACCGCTATTATGGTTTATGCTTTTTTAGCGCAGATCGTAAACAATAGAATCTTGTAGATGCTGCTGGATCGTAGATTTTCTGACAGCAGTTAGCCGTGTTTACTCAGTACTGAGTGATGCCATTCTTGATAACACACTGGGGTAGAGGAATGTCTTCAGCTACTAAGGTCTTCAGGAGCACTAGCGCTCAAGTCAGAGTAACATTATGTCGATGAGCTTAGTCTATAACGAAATCAGTGTACTTGTTTTTACAAAATTCGATGCAACAATATCGAGGGAAAATGAAGAAAGTGTAGTGCTCTCCAGATGAGGTTATACATAGCTCGATTTCCTGCAAAACATACGGTGCTTCGATTGGACAGAGATTACACTACTCGAAAATGGAAGACACGTGAGAACTACATTGGGCCACAGTTACTCTTCTCCGCTAAGCGCTGACTAAAGTCTATGTATCAAGAGCGGATTGCATCTTTTATTCGTAAGCATCTCTTTTGGAAAACCTTATCCTGTGACTTAACTACTCTACTTTGAAAGTTGCGCACTATGTTCTTGAAAGAATGCCGCTGGAACATGCTGAACTCATACTCAACGATATTTTTGGTTTGGTCTTAGCTGGCAAGAGCCAGGATTTTCGTGGCATTGGAATAGATTGGTTCCATGCTGAAAAGTATTCTTGAACAATATAAATCTTCTCAGTAATCCCCTAGCTTAAGTTCACTGAATATTTTAATAATCGTTGGATGTGCCCTGTACCAAGAAAGATATCAAGATGAAGAGTGTGTTTTAGAATGTATTTCTGTCAAAGTACACACAAATTCGGTTTGGAAAAAAACGGTTTCGGCGTTGTGCCATCTTATGTTTAACCTTCCTATACCCGCGCGTTGGTCTGTCAGACCAACCAATTAATTATTTGATGTTTTCACTAAAATTACCAGCACAAGAACTTTCTGGGTTTAAGTAGCTTCACCATTTGTCATAAAGCATCGTTTAGTGTGAGCGCTGGTGCCGAGTGGGCGTATGCTAGCTTATTACTGTGATCGGTCTGTGAGACCGACGCGAGTATAAGCGCTACTATTTGGGTACTCAGCGAAGTCTTAAGCTCAGAACCTTACTGAATTAAATGTGCTTATTTATTTTAGTGGTATGTAATAATTACTGTAGCCGCTGTGGTGTAGTGGTAAGCAGTGCACACTTCCACTCCGCCTGAGTTCAAGCCATGGTCAAAGCAACATTGCAAAAAATTTAGAAAAAAGGTTTTTTCTTAACAGCGGTCGCCCCTCGGCAGGCAATGGCAAACCTCCGACGGTACTTCTGCCATGAAAAAGCTTCTCATAAAAATACAATCGCCGTTCGAAGTCGGCGTAAAACTGTAGGTCCCTCCCCTTTGTGTGACAACATCAAGGCGCACGCCACAAATCGGAGGAGAAGCTCGGCCAAACACTAACATATTTGTAAGCGCCAATCTATTACTATTATTAATAATTACTGAGCATTTTTTATTTTATCCGTTTAAAAAAGGGGCATTTATTGCAAGTTTACCAAAAACACTGAGATAAGGGCTGCTAGAAATATGGAAATTTTTGAAGACTAGAACCTTTGTCATCAGGTTATCATCATCCGGGTCGCTGTTGATTCTGTTTGTCAGAAACAAAACGTTAAACACGAAAAAACAGCATGAATTGCGAAAAATATTTTTGTCTCCAAAATGCAGTTATGTTTATGCATCTGATTGCCACCCTAATAGCCTTATGGAATGGAATGGAATGGAATTGTGGGTGGCCGGAAAATCCATAAACAAATTTTTCCAAGCACTCAGGCATTATTACCCATTGTGCTTAATACCAAAATACAGGATTTAAAGGAAAGGGATATATGGGTGGGGTGGGAGTTCATTGCTCCTCCGCAAACTTACCAGACTCCTTTATGAATTTTAGCAGTTTGTTGAGGGAAAGAGAACGTACGTCGTCTATTCTCAGTACATCCGACCCAAAAATGTATCATCTGAGCCTGGCGAAGGCCGGACAGCGGCAGAGAAATCCTCGTCCTCCTAACACGATGTACACAGTGGATCGTCGATGATTCCTATGGTGACCATATGTTGTGTTCATGGATTGTGCCCCGTAATAAGTCCTACCAGGGCTCGTAGATCACTCCTTCTTTGTCTGAGAAGAAATTTTGCTACCACCCTGTTAGGCCTTTTCAGGAAACACTTGGTTATTTTGCAGGTGTCAATAGTGCACCAACGGTTCTCATGAGATTTGAGTTTTGCCTATGAGATCCTTGATGCACCCGATCGTTCTCGCTATGCCTGGCCCTAAAATTGGCTCCGGTCCAATTGGCTGCTCCAGAGAACCGCAGTTCGCCAATTCATCAGCCAGTTCGTTACTTTGAACACCGTAATGTCCTGGTACCCACACAAGTTCAAGCTCATTGCATCTTGCAACGGAGTTCAGCCCCAACTTACATTCCTGGACTAATTTTGAAGAGGTACGAGCGGTTTCCAGGGCCTTTAGAGCAGCCTGGCTGTCATTACAGATCCTGATTTTATGTCCGCGCCACCTTTCGCCAACTATCCAGTCTGCCCCTTCCAGTATTGCAAAGACTTCCGATTGAAAGACCGTTGTCATTGCACCTAAATCGGTAAAGCATCTGAAGTTTCCGTCCAGATGCCATCCGGCCCCAGTACCGTTTTCAGTCTTTGACCCTAATAGCCTTAATAATGATCAGTACTTAGATATTATTACTCATATGATCCCTAATACTTTCATTTATTAGATCTCAAATTTTTTTTATAAATAAAGCTTGAAAATCTTTATTTTTATTTTTAAAGTTAGATTCCCAAGAAATATGTTATATTTTTACTAAATAATGCTGAAGTTTTGAAATCTTTTATGTTTCTTCTAGAGATTTATACCCTAGTTTATATAAAAATTAGTGCAAAAAAACACAGATATCAAATTAAATGTAGAATAGATCAAATATCGGTCTGACACACCGTGCGCGACTATATGTGTCACGCTATGAAGCGCGGGTACAGGAAGGTTAAAATTTCATATAGAGATTTAGAGCTGGTTTCTCCAACAAGACTTAGGCTTGAACTTAGTTATAACTTAAGTTAGCTTCGATTTTGTGCTAAGCTTTTTTTCACAGAAAGCAGGCACTAACATTTATTGGTTTTCGAGTGTTGTATTAATTTAAAAAAAATCACATACAATTTCTTCATAAATATCCATACATGTTTTTCGTAGCAGTGGCACTATTGGAAAATTTTATAAAAAAAAATGAACCTTTTACAGCGCTCTCACGAGAAAAAAAGAGTTTCGGACCATGTTATCTATGAAGGTAAGTTAAGTCAAGAATAAGCTGATTATAAGGCAGGCTAACTTTTGGCTTAGCTAAGCCTAGATGGTGAAAATTAGTAAGCCCAATAAACGGCCAAACTAAGTTAAGTTGAGTTGGAGAAATCGGCCCTTAGAGTCATTAATATTTTTTAGACAAGAACTTCTAGACAAAACGAAGAAATCTATCAATTTCTAATGTACATATATATAAGAGACATAGAGCGTTGAGCATATGGATCCTAAGTTTAGTATACTAAAGTAGCTGTGGCAAATTTTAATTCTTGCCACGCATGAAAAATCAAATTCAAATGTTCGCTTCGCTTTGCTTTGTCCCGAAATCTTTTAAACACTCCTCTGGCATATTCAAAAAATTTTGATGCACCATTCATATGCGATTTTTATTGCTGTTTTATTTACCCATAAATCTCCGAAATGTTGAATGACATAAATATTCCAAACAGGTGTGGAATCAAAGTGAATTTTTCTAAATACATAAATTTCAAATGTATCGATCGATACGCATGCGCTCGTGCCTAAGCAGCCGCACGTGAATACATCTGTGTCTACCTGCAAGTATGCAACAATTTGACACATTTGTCTCTGTATGGCTTTTCATGGCTTACCACAAAAGTAGTTTGCACTTTGATTGTTTTAATTTTAATATGAAAACATGTAATAAAAGTTTAATTTATGCTATTGTTTTGATGAACCGTTTTGCATAGCTGACGTATGCGTTTTGCATATGAAAAAGTTATTGTAATAGAGTCACTGAATTGGGAGCAAATACTAAACATGGTTTAGCATTAGGCACTGAGCTTATTAATGTGTGGGTATATGTTTATATTTATATTTGTTTTATGGATATTTGTAGTACAATAAATCGACGCGTGCAAAAAATAGCAAAGTACACTTTTAACTGTAATCGCTATGAACGACTTAATTACAATTAATCAATAGTTATCAGTTTTCTTTGTAGTTAATATTTTAATAGGGCAATAATTTTAGCTTATTGCTAATTATTCGTGGATTAGATAATCGCTGCCATTAAATATTTTACAAGAAATAAAATAACGTAACGTCATCCTCAATTGCAAGTCAGTACAATTTTGAGATTTACGATATCTTCAAGAAATAATCGATTCATCGATTTTTTTTTTTCAAATTTCTCCACCGTTAGCTATCAGGTTTACCACGAATAATTCACTTTTTCATGTCGATTTATCTATTAGCCGTTTCTGAGATTTCTGGTGACTACTACGAATTTTATAAGCTGCTTGAGAATTGCAAAAAGTCGACGCGTAGAGCCACAAACAGCTGAACAAGAAATATATTAAGAAATTGCTCTTTTGTCCTATCTTATCTACCCACTTTTTGTCAACACTGTCTACTACTTAATTGGTCTCATCTCATTACTACTGACGTATGTTTCAGTTACTCGCATTATTATTATATCGTTGCTTTTTTTTCAAATGAACAGGAAAGAGGTGCGCATCGTGGCCCACCCACTTGACTGCGCAACGACGCATTTCTCACGACTTAGTTAATTCAGTTGAGGTGTGCGCGACAATATCGCTTACGAGAGTTCAAATGATTAAGTACCCGTCGGTGTACGTTATCTACGCGCAAACACTGTGTGACAAATAAACAAATGTACATGCATAAATATCAATAAATACAATACAACTGCATACGTACATAGAAATAAACTTACATATGTGCATACATATGTACATTTGAGAGTCGTGCACGAGCGCCAGCCAGCAAACGTCAACATCTTCAGCGTCGACGCTGATTATTACCGCCGTCGTCTTAGCTATAGGCAGCGCGCCGCAGTCGGAGGCGTAGTCAGCAACGTCGGCTATGCAGCCTTTTGATAAGAATATCGGCTTTCGAGCCAGCGATTTGAAATTTAATAACAACATTGCAAAAGTTCTTGTTGTGCGGCCCTCAGCCGAGAGCAAAGTGAAAGAAAAGTAAAGTGATTGTAGATATATGAAAAAAGTAACATTAACAACAACACCACTAACAGTAATAAGTTTTCAAAGCGCTTGGTTTGTTTTGATATTAATACAAAGTTGCGGTTCTGTTTTTTGTTTTTTTTTTGTTTTACACATTTGCTATTCATTTTCACGCTAGACAGTGCCAGTATTGTTGCTTTGTTTTATTTTAGGTGTGTGCAGCTTGCCGCGCGGCACGCCGCTGTGCGACTAACCACATTTAAGACGCCGCGCTGTCAGCTACTGTGGCGTTAAAGTCGTTGTCGCTGTTACCGTCGTGACCGCGCTGGCGCTGGTGTGCAATTGAGTCGAAGCGCAGCGCTGTCCGTTGCTGCTCTAGTCCATGGCTAGATCGCCAGCGAAACGCTTTGACAAACAGCAGTCAGTTGCTGAGCGTGAACGCGCGCGTGTGATGATCATTTTGGCGTGCGAAAAAATAATAAATATCAAGTAATGACAACAATAAGTGATAGTATAACAGATGAAATTCAACGAGACAAATAAATAGAAGTGCGGTCAAAGGTTGAAGCGCGTTACCGGAAAAATTTGTGGATGACACTGTAGCAGTTAATGAGGAAGTGAGTGGAGAGGATAATGCATTGGATAATGTAGAGGAAATGTGGTGTAAAAAAAAGTGGCTGGCTAGAAAAGAAATGCGAAAAATATTGTTGGAGGAGTTTTAAAGAGCTTAAACTGCATAATATTTTTTAAAGCTTTCATAATAAAGAAAAAAACGTATTAGTCTTAAATTTATAAAAAAATGAAATAATTTTAATTATAAATAATATATGGAAAAAACGCTTTTTTCGAATTAAAAAAAACCTAAGTGAAATCAGCGCGAAGAAAACACAATCGAAACTTTTAAAATATACCAAAAATTTAACTATAAGCTGAAAAGTAATGAAAAAGTACTGAACAATCAAACACTAAAGCTTTTGAAATTTCGTCAAAATATATGCATCAATTGTTTTACATATATACATACATATGTACACATACACGTACAAGTGTACATATGGAAATATTTTGCGCAACACAGTTTTAGTAAATCTGACAATTCAGTTCAATGAAGTTTTTCAAATAAAAAAAGTGAATAAAAAAATTTAGTAAATACTCCACAAATTTTTGTAAAAATATTAAAAAAAATATTTTATTTTATTAAAATATTTTATTTTTCCTTCACATTTTTTTAAAAGTCACATTTTAATTTTTGTACCATCCTTACCATTAAATAAAGAATTTATTGATAATAACACAAATATTTCAAAGGCAAAAGAATTTAAAAAAAGTTCACTTGCACAAATTAAAATATTAAAAAAGTAATAAAACAAAAATTTAAAACAAAAACAAAATATTTGATTTAAGAAAAAAAAATATGAAAGAGAAAATTTTAGAATTTAATTTTAATTAAAAAATTTAAAGAAAACTGGCGTAATATTTATGGAACTTTTAAACATTTAGTAGACATAAACATTTCTTTATATAAACGTAGAATCAAGATATTATGGTCTTAATATTGTTAAATAAAAAATTAAATTTTTTTAAATAGTTTTTTTTTGTTCGATAAAAAAGTCAATGGAAATTAAAAAATATGATTCCAAAATCAAAACAGATTTTTTTTTAATTTAAAAACTATTAAAGTAAAAAAAAACAAGCAATAAATAAAATAAATGTGTGTGTGTAGTAATACACAAATAAATAAAATAGAAATATAAAATAAAACAAAATTTCCGCTAGGAGCCTTTAAAAAAATTTGATGGCTTGATAAGATTTCGTTGAGTACACATAAATAAAATTAATTAAAATTTTGTCAAATTTGCTTTGCACTTTCATAATTTTAAAACAAATATCATTTGACAAAAAAAAAATTAAATTAAAAAGTGGAACAACATTTAAATATTTATAATTAAAAATTGTATTTAATTTTTTGTAATTTAAAAAAGGACAGAAAATTTTATGTCATTTAAAAGCTGGACATACCTTCTTGGTTATTTTTTTTTATTATTATTTTTGGTCATTTATAAACTGGACATAATTTTTTTTCCATAAAAGACCATACTTAAAAATTTTGTATCTAAAAACTGCATATAAATTATTGGTACTATTAAAGTGGACATACATTTTTAGTCATTTAAAACTATGCATACATTTTGGTTTATTTATAAACTGGACATGACAAAAAAATTTTATGCCACAAAGTGAACCAATTCAGTGGTCGTTGGTTGGTTTTTACTTTCCATATTTTATGTCCACTTTTCAAAGACCTAAGAACTCTTCCAATTTCTTAGCTACCAAAGATTTCTTTCTAGTTTTTATTCTTAGGCGCTAGTTTTATAGTAGAAAATTTTCTTCAAAAAATCATAAATTAAACAAAAAAACAAAAAGAATTTCAAGTCATTTAAAATAAAAATACTAATAATCACCTTCATCATTTCCAGTTTGTTTATCGCTGAAACTAAAATTCAAGCAAAACAGAAAAACGTAATTTGCTTATCAAGCGTGGAAATCTACTTAAGAGACTGAACAGCGGCAAAAATTGCCTAATCATCGGCTCGAAATCAACAATAAACCGAGAGGTGCAGCAGCATTGAGAAGAGATTTGGAAAGCCGGAAACAAAATTAAAAACTATTCAGTATTAAAAAAGTGTTTGCAAAAAAAGGAAGACTGCTTATCGCCAAAGAAATTTGCACAAAGCTAAGTTATCAGCAGCAAAGAAACACAGGCAAATAAGAAAAAAAGAAAACCAAGAAAAAAGTGTATAAACACTTTGGAAATAAATACTTTGGAAAATCTAGCGCACGAACTAGTGAAGTGAATATAAATATTCAAAAGGAATCTGCGTAGTCAGAAAGCTCGCGGAAGTACTTAACAAAGTTGCTCACTTTTGTGCTTCAAATTCTAGGCGCTACAACGCGCTTACCTCCAATCACCACGCAATCAGTTCTTAACTCCTCGACGTCAATCACAACACTCCCTTCCCCTCCCTTGCCAATCATTCACCCCCAACATGCGCGCCTTTCAACGCGGCTTCTTCTGCGCCGATCTCTCGCTGCGCTACCCCTATCGCGAGTGCACGATCACCATACCCATGCTGCTGATCTACACCCTACTTCTGCCCATGCTCTTCATCAGCATCGTCGAGATAATGCGCATCTGCAAGTGCTTTCGGCTGCGTAAATACTTCACTAACCTAGCGCGCAGTTTGGCGACCTTCAGTTTTGGTTTCATTGCCACCTACCTGACAACAGAGTTGGCGAAAAATGTGGTAGGCCGCCTGCGTCCACACTTCTACACCGCCTGCCAGCCGCGCTTGGCAGACGGCAGCTCCTGCGAGAGTGCCTACCAGCAACTAGTGGGCGGCGGCGTCTACGTGGAGCACTACTATTGCTCGAATCGCAATTTGAGCGCGCGTCAGCTGCGCGAATTGCACGTGTCCTTCCCGAGCGCGCACTCATCGCTCGCCTTCTACGCCATGCTGCTGCTCTGCTTCTACTTGCACGCGCTGTGGCATGGACGAGGCACTACGCGTGTACTGCGCCACATACTACAGTTCCTGCTGCTGCTGGTGGCCTGCTACATAGCGCTCAGCCGCGTGCGCGATTATTGGCATCACTGGTCGGACGTGCTGGCGGGCGCATTGTTGGGACTAGTGTATGCCATCTTGACAGCGGTCTATGTAGGGCGCATGCTCAGCGCGAATTTCGCGGAAGCGTGTACGACGCAGAAGCATAAGAATCATCAGGCGCAGCAGCAGTATAAAGTGACAAAACATCAGCAGCGTCTACATGCGCATCACCATCAACTCGCGTCATCGCATCAACAGCTGACGGCGCATGATGCGCATAGTCGCATGCTGTTGGTGGCGGCTAGTGGCAGTGTGACCAACTTGCAACAGCAACAATTGCTGGCAACAGCGCACGAGGAGCGCGAGAAGCACGAGAAACAACAGTTGCACGAACAAGTGAAGGAGCACTTGATGGAGCGCGGCAGCATAGGCGGCGGCGGTGGTGGGGACTGTGAATGGAAGCTGCAGGCGGTTGTGTTGCCAACGTAATTGCAAACAATGCGAAGCGCCGTGGTAGAGAGAGCGCGAACTGTTCGCGGGAACGGAGAAGCAGAAGCGAAACTGCGAAATTGATGGCGGAACAAATCTGTAAACACATCACATGTCGGCAAGCATTGTGATAAGAGTGACGAAGAGATACGCCCCCTTTGCGCACGCGGCTAAATGTGCAAAAAACGGAGAAGGTGCAGGGGCGTGGTTGAAGCGAGAGTGGGATATGAGAACTTTCAAAATATAAGTGGAGTAGAAAGACAGCTTTCTAGCTAAAGAGAGTCTTCGAAAAAATAAAATAAAATAAAATTTTGGAATCGCAAGAGGGGGTTCTGGACCCTATTCCAGAAAAAAGAGGCTTTTAAACACCGGCTGAGCAGCAAAATAATGATATATTTTTCGCAGGGGCTTTAAGTCCCCTCAACTAACTTTGCACTACGCCCATGTTCACTGACGCAAATAAAGTATGCATGCTAGTAACACTAAAGCGCATATGATATTCCACCAAACAACAACAACAACAAAAACCAAGCAGCCTTCAATAATGGTACATAATTACGAACCAAGCAGCCAACCAACCATCAAAGCAAAAAAAATTTTTGTTTTCAAGTAAAAAGGCAAAAATTCACCATTGACTATTGTGCAACAAAAAGTGGCCAAATCTGAAAGCACCAAAAGGCATTGCAATTTTCTCAGCTGCCGTCGCGTCCGCCGTCTTTCAAACACACATGTACATATGTATTTAAATAGGTTCGGCTCAATATGGCAACATCAGCCAGCGTGACAGCGCCAGAGCAGCAGTAGCCAGTGGCGACAGCGGCCGCGTGCTTTTGCTATGAAGTTGCATGCCGCAAACGAACGCAACAGCAGCAGGCGCAAGTTGACGTGTGAGTGAGTCACCAGCAACCGAGCTTGGAAAGCTAATATGTATATTTATATGAGGAGCATATATGCTACTAAAAAATATATGTATGTACATACATATATGCATATGTACATGTGTATAAATGGGAGTGTATTAGCGCTGTTGGAGTTTGTTCCCCTTTGGCTGAGCTGTGGTGCAACAACAAAAACAAAAACTAGGGAAAAACAACAGCTACTTAATGCACA